>JANTPZ010123931.1:0-10213 GCA_025593235.1 Vachellia pachyceras | reverse complement strand
CGAGACCAAGCATTTACATACAAATCACATAGTCCAACTCGGATCCTAAGTAATCTATAGCGTAAATACAGATTGAAAGCAAATACTCCCCTTTCGGCACTTCGAACTCCGGCTTACTCCATCTTCAAGAGGTTGGAGATGCTCAGCTCCTCATGGAAGGAAGAATCACACTCCAAATGGATGGATGAAGCATTGTAGATGGATGGATGGTGGAAGAAATGGGTGATGGAATGTTGAAGAGTGTGTAGAGATGAGAGAAATGTGTGTTTTCTTGCTCTTGCCTCTCCTCTGCCTCCTTCTCCTTCCTCCCTTCGAAACTTACCCTAAATGGGGTATTAAAACCGTTCTGGGTCGGGTTTTAGAGGTTGGATCGGGTTATTTCCATCTGGAGTAAAAATTAGGTGCTGATACGCGATTTTTGCCGCGGCCAACTAAGTATTTAGCCGCGGCGAAACTCTCCCTAGAGTTCTCCGTCTGCTTGCATGAACTTTGGCCGCGGCGAACTTTGTTTACGCCGCGGCGAACATATCCAGAACTGCTGTCTTTGCCCTTTTGCACGGAATTCCTGAAATGAAACAACAAACTTTGGCAGTATCACTTGCTCATGAATGAATTAAGGCACAAATATATAGTTATTCATGGCATATGACCCCAAAATTACATTAATCCAATTCAACAACTCCTAATCACAATTTAAGCACAAAAAGGTCATGAATGGGCCAAAATTGACTCTATGACTCTGGAAATTCAAGAGGAAAACTAACATAATTAAAGCTCAATCAAACAACGGCCTTTGATTAACCGGTTACTTAATTTAATAAACTTCACTTTAAACAAACGAATACTAATATCAAAATTAATGGCCCAAGGCCACACTTATTGGACATAAAAGTGTTTCCCCTCTATAAACCATAATTCAAAGTGTAGTTTGTTATCTCAAGTTGGGTACCAATATTTAGTGAGATTAACAAATATTCAAGTAGGAACCTAAATAAAAATTTGAAGTTTATTCATAAAGTATTAACCCATTAAGTGAGGGTGCTGTCTGTAATACATGGAAAGCAATAATTGAGTTAAGAGGACTTGTTGCCATGATTCATACATCATAGCCTTAGCTTATCTGGGCTCAATAGTTGACATATGCTATACGTAGGGTAGAGCAACGGGCGGGATGGGCTGGCCCGATAGCCAACCCGTAGCCCGCATGTTTAATATTAACCGAGTTTGGGCTAGCCCGTAACCCGGTAGGAACCCATTTAAACCCGGATTAAACAAGTTAACCAAAACCCGGTCAAAACAGGCGTGGTATGCGGGCTGCCCGTTTAGGACAATGAACCAGCGGTGACCGGCCACAGAAGAGAGAAAACAACTAGCAACAGAAATACTAGTAGAGAAAGCTAAATCACTAATGGCAGAAGAGAGAAAAGAACCAGCAACAGGAAATAGATCTAGCAACACTAACACTGAATCACTAATGGCAGAAGAGGAAAAAAAGAAAAGAACACAACCAATGACAGCCACAGCACATTGAAGAGTGAAGAATGACGCGATGATGCTAATGATTCCTCCCTCCGTCGCTCGAAGATCATTCCACAGCCACAAGAAGATGGTTCCCTCTCTCCGTCAATCGAAGAAAACATCGTTAGAGACGGAGGTGGTGTCGATTTACCTCTCCGTCGATCGAGAAAAGATGGTTCCCTCCCTCCGATTTGCTGTCGATTCCCTCTCTTCCGTCGATGCCACACTTCGAGATGGAGGCAGCAGCAATAGGAGGAGGAAGAGGCTGAGTGCGAGATGGATGCAGTGACAATAGGAGTAGGAAGAGGCTGAGTGCGCGAAAAGGCAACCATGAGTGCAAGACGAAGGCATCTGAGTTCTGACTCTGACATCTTCTGAGTTCTGAGGATAAAAAAGAGAAGTGGAGAGGGTTGGGTGGGAGTTGGGGTGTTTAATTTTTTTTCAAATTTAGAAGAAAAGGAAAAATGATTAAAATGGTACATAGTGGGAAGCTGGGGATCGAACCTAGAACGTGGAAGGAAAATATCAAACTCCCTTACCGCTAGGCCAAGAGTAAGTTACGGGATTTGGTATTATATATAAATTTTTATATTGAAAACTATACATAAAAAATTACAAAAAAATAAATGGGCGAGCACGGGCTGCCCGAGGGTGTGCCCGTTGCCCGCCCGTTTAACGCAATAGCTCGTCACCATTTAGGCCCGCCCGTGACAAGCCCTTTTTGGGCGAGCCTAAACAGGAAAATCCTCGAGCAGGTTCGGGCGGGTCTAACGGGTTCCAGGTCATTTGCTCAGCCCTAGCTATACGGGCCAACCGGGAGAATGTTAAATATTTTATTATATTATGATCATTATAGATATATATATATATATTAAGGAATCAATAAAATATACTAAGTGTGGGTCGTAGTCATTTGGGCTGAGCCAGATAAGGTAACCCTAGTCAAACTTTATAAAAGGTTGCTCTTTGATTGTGGGAATAACAAGTTAAACTTGACAACCATTCATTATCACTCTTGGGGTTCCCTAACAGGGGAGGGCTATTCACTATGGCCATCAATATGCTCTTCTTACCAGTCATAAGAGACCTGTCATCCGTGTAAGTTCTATTTGGGTAATATTCTGACTCGTTATCTATTCTATGGGCATTCTTTTCCCATCATTGATCTTAGATCCCAAACTAGAAAGACAAAGCAATGGTGAGAGGGATTGATTCTTCCGCTGTTTTATGTGTCAATTATAGAGAGCTCATGATCCGGTATGTTCTTATTTAATTATGAGCTTGTTCCAACATCAAAATCTCCAACCATCTTTTCTCCAAGAACCTTAAACAACTCCTTCCCCAAGTAGCATTTTTGCCACGGAAGTATACACGTTGGAGCACTAAGTATCCAGAAGTTTTATTGGGACCAGATTCACCTTGAAAGCTTATAAAATGTAGCATTTTTCACCTAGAACAACAGATCATTAACGGACGTTTGTCTTCATTCGAATAAGGCATGTTTTATTCTAATGTAAGCCTCATCTTCAGCGTAAAACTCATTCAATCGAATTTTCCCCAACGTTTTAGATTCAATCGAATATAAAAGTCAAGATTTAATCGAATAAGTTTTACATTTATTCGAATCATGGATTTTCTAAACCTCATTTTCCCCCTACGGTTTAGAAAGTCTATCATTCGAATGAAAATATAGCTCATTATGGTTTAGAAAGCTTAAAGTTCAAAATGCTGTAACTTCTTCATTTCAACTCCAAAATTGACCAGATAACCTATCATTGGAAAGCTATTTGAGTCTACTTTCAAATGAGATAAGTTTTAAATCAATTGAATATCTATATTTTGAGATATCATCAAAAAACCGAACATATATCTAGAATATACGTAATCCTAATCCATGTTTGATTTTTTTATCATATCTCTCAAAATACAAATCTTATCATCGTGAAACTTGTGTCATTTGAAAGTCGACTAAGTGGCTTTCCAATGATAGGTCATTTGTGAATTTTGGAGTTGAAATGAAGAAGTTACATCATTTTAAAATTTAAGCTTTCTAAACCATTTATAAAGAGTAAACTCAGTCGACTGAGCTTTATTTTCATTCAAATGATGGACTTTCTAAACCGTTAGGGAAAAATGAGGTTTAGAAAATCCATGATTCGAACAAATGTAAAACTGATTCGATTAAATCTAGACTTTTATATTCGATTGAATCTAAAACGTTGGGGAAAAATTCGATTGAATGAGTTTTACGCTGAAGATGAGGCTTTCATTCGAATAAAACTTGCCTTACTCGAATGAAGACAAACGTCCGTTAAGGATAAGGATCCGTTGCTCCAGGTGAAAAATGCTACGTTTTATAAACTTTCAGGGTGAATCTAGTGCCAAGAAAACTTCCAGATACTCAATGCTCCAACATGTATAATTCCGTGGCAAAAATGCTACTTAACCCTTAATTAAAAAAATGCTAAACTGTGAGTTCTCTTTAAGAAAATTATTGAAAAATTCATCATAATAAAATTTATTGCCCAATGCATCAACAAAATTTATTGCTCAAATGTACATGATGTTCGATTAAATATTTAGGTGGAACATAGTTTCAACAGATGCCAATCTAATTTTATGTTTCTAGTCTCCTTTACGTTTTATTATCATTGGTTCAAAATGTTAATGATCCAAATTAATTTAATATTTCATAAAATTATTATTTACATACAAAATTTAAATTATCAACTGTTTTGATTAAATTATAATATTTTATATTTTTTATATTTAAAAAAATATAATATATAATAAATTTGTAAAATATTAAATCAAGACCATTAAGTATTTGTTTGATTCTGTTCTAATGTTCCTTATTTTTATGTTCTTAGAACAATTTTTCAGAACAGTTTTTTAAAATAAAAATTAAGAAATATTTTAAAAAATTATTGGCGGGTTGAAAAAAAATATTTTCTACATAATTTCCCATAATAAAAATTTAAAAATAAAAATAAAAGGTAACAAAAATAAAATTGATTTTACGATTTTTTTTGCAAAAAAGTCACTAGTAGAAAATGAAAATATACCTGCGGAAAAAATCTGCAGGAAATTTCCTGCGGAAAAATCCGCAGGTCAGACCATAGCAATATACCTGCGGAAATATTTCCGCAAGTAATTCCGCAGCAAATTACCTACGAAAAATATTCCGCATGTAATATTTCCTGCGGATATGTTATCCGCAGGTAATTTTTTAACATAATTTTTTTTGGACAAAAAACAATTTATAAAGTTTAAATGAATTATAAAAAAAATTGAAAATAAAAAATTATAAAAAACATCGATACATGCAGAATCTGTTTCCGCAGGTAATATTACCTGCGGAAACCTTTTCCGCAAGTGTTATTTTACCTGCGGAAATGGTTTACACAGGTAGTTACCTGCGGAAACCTTTTCCGCAGGTGTTGTTTTACCTGCGAAAATATTTTCCGCAGGTACTGACCTACGGAAACTTTTTCTGCAGGTGTTGTTTTACTTGCGAAAAGCATTTCTGCAGGTAATTTAAATTTTTTAAAAAATTGAAAATAAAATTAAAATTTCTTTTTCTAGTTATTTGAGAGTTACATACTATATTTAATTAAATAAGAAGCTTTTAAAAGAAATAATCATTATTTATTGGACATCTTTACTTGCAGATATTTATTTATTTTTGTATTGCTTGTAAAAACAACAAAAATAGGTATTGGTCTGAAGTATATAATATACACAAAATGTATGCGTATCTTTAATTTCTTAGAAAATGAATTAAAGTAATGATTTTGTTTGACCTAGTAAGTAAGATTGTATGTTTAACGTATAATATTATCCTCTTGATGAATTTGATCATGCTTTTAAATCATTATTAATTAGTTGTGCTAGTCCAGATCAGGTTTAGGAACATGTCGATTCAGTAGGAATGCATTGAAGCACTCAATCTGATTACCAAAGGGAGCAGCACAGATCATGTTTTTCATGATATTATTGAAGATGTGAGATATTACGTCTGTAATAGGGATTGGCAAGTAGTAATGTATCATAACTTTAGAGAGGATCTTTTTGTGAATGACTAGTTGGCTAAGCTACCCTACTCCGATCAATGTATGATCCCTTTTGCATTTTCAACTATCCACCACCATTCATTTGTTTAGGAATGTAGGATAAGGTGGGGGGATGACCAGTTTCTTTTGTTTATACCTGTTTCTGCTTCTATTGCAGTGAGCAATATGATATCATTATTATTAAAAAAATATCATTATTAATTATCCGCTTTTGTATTTATCATAAGGAAATAACTAACAGTTTTATCCAAAATACTATATCTGATCATTAATGTAAGCCATATTTAATTTGATTAAGCGTTATTAATTGAAATAGCCAAATTATTAAATTTGAAATTTTCTAATTACAAATAAAGTTTAGGTTTTAAAGTTATTTATTTTATAAGTATATTATTAATAAAAATGAATCAATACTTACGATATTTTTTAATATTGTATATAATTTAATTTTGGTCTTTTTTCAATTTAAAAATTTATAAATAATTAAGGTTTTATTTAATGAAAGGCTGAAATTTTGGAGGGAAAGTTACATATTCAAATTTTCAATAGAATTTCAGTTTGTTTTTTCAAAATGTTTGAGTTGCTGCCTTCTCCCACCTTGATAATCCATTCGGTCATTTTTATTCGAATGATAATTTTAATAGTGAAAAAATGATACACCGGAAGAAGCAGGGACAATAAAACAAGGAAAACTGACAGCATCAAAAACGAGAAACCAAGTTCTTTTTAGTTTCCTCTTTGTTCCTTCCCTGTACCTTTTCCAGCAGCAATAAAACATCCCAGTCGGAAAAAAAAGTGAGAAGCCAAGGGTGGTTTACAACATCAGAAAAGAGAGAAGAAGCCAGGGAAGATAAGGGCATTCGAGCTCTCTCCACTGTCGATCCTCTCATCGAAGCGCAGCACCCTCACATCGAAGCTCTCTGCACTCTCGCCGCTCACATCGCAGCTTAGCAACCTCACATGAAAGCTCTCTACACTCTCGCCGCTCGCATCGAACCTCAGCACCCTCACATCTCGCATCGAAGCTCAGCACTCTCGGCGCTCGCCCTCTGCATCTGAAATAGGGGTCTCTCGCTCAGCACTCTCGGCGCTCGCCATTTTGCGTCGACCGCTCTCCGTTCGTCACCCATTCTTGGTCGCGCTCTGAATCTTAAATCCCCAACCCACACCCAGTCCGCCAGTCACTCTGAATCTTGTAAGTCACTAACTGAACCTTTGTGGGTATTTAAAAATCCTTCATCCCTCTGGTAACGCAGTCACCCAATCTCTGAGTCATGGTCTCTTGCTCTCTGGTACTCTCGGAATCTTGCTCTCTCGCCTGTCGGCCACTCTGAATTTGAAGTTTCTTTGTTCCTCCATTCTGTTCGTGAGTTGCCTCTGGTAAGTAAATAACTGAACCTTTGTGGGTATTTCAAAATCCTTCATCCATCTGGCAATTTAGCAGTCAAAATTTTTAGTATTTGGGTTAAAATTATTTAGTTGGTTTGCATTCCAAAGAAAAAGCTTTCATGGAAGATCTCGGTCCACAGACAAATAAACACTAGGGCCGCTCAGATTAAGAAATATGCGAGGGGTATTTCATTTATCAGCCCTGCAATAATCAAATCTCATATCCCTGTCACAAGTCGAACACTGTAGTTCCATACAAAGGTCCTGCATTTACTTTAAACTTAACAAATTTTATGCACTAGAATGGTGTAAGCACGTTTAATTCTCCATGTCATAATGCATTATTGTCTTCTGTATGATGCCATTTTATCATATGGCATTGACATGTTTATAATTTATTTTAGGTTCTAGACCGAGGGAAAAAGATAGAGCTTCTGGTGGACTAGATTGAGAAACTTAATCACCAGGTTGGTGTGTGGTAAACTGCTCTGTCATGCAATTTCCCTGTCATAATGTTTTTGAATGGTGTTGTGCTTATGAAACTTCCATACGCATAGTGAGGATCATTAGTGAGTACATAATTGCTGGTTGTGATTTCTAAGGATGACTTTAATCTGTGGGGCGCATTTGGTATAACTGAGAGTTTGGCATACCTAATAGAATTCAAACTAACTTTATATTTTAGTGTGGATATAGAATTCCAATTCTAAGTTTTACAATGCAGAATCTCTGTTAGTGACAACGTTTTATTATCTTTATTATTTCATATTATGAACACATTGGATAAGATGAAGTTAATTAATATATATATCCTTGTAAAATGTTATCAGCGTATTGTATTGATTGTACATAAATCAAATCCTTAGTACCCACGAAAGAAAAGGCAAAACAAATGTTTAAAGTTCAATGTGTAATAAATTGCTTCTGATTTCTTCCCAATGTTCATCAGTAACATTTAAGGGAAGAAAAACAAGCCTGAATACTCATGGACATTGGCTTTTTGTACATATTTGTTGACCGAATAACTTATCAACTAAAGTAATTAATGCAATATTGATAAGAGTATGGCAAACTGTAGGGATAGAAGGAATATAAAATTGGACTGTTTTGTTTATTTTTTAATAATCTGAATTTAAATAAATAGATTTTTCATGGAAGAATTTTTTTTTAAAAAAAAAATCACCCCCAGTTCATAGGTAAGAGTAGAAGAATGGATGTGAAAAATATGCTGCACTTTCATAAGCCTAACTAACTAAGCATATAAGATCATAGGGAATTCAAACAATCCAGACACTAAGAGGAACAAAAGAATGAAAAGCCGATATATGAACATAATATGCCACCTGTGATGCTTAAGTAAGTAGCAAGAACACTGCAGACATATCAGAGGAATGAAAGTTGGAAAATTACACTTGCAAAAAAAAAAATCAGGAAAAATATAAAGAAAAGGGCAATGTATACCAGTTCACTGCATACCACCAACAAGCAATTTATGCTTAATCTTCAAAACAAGCAAGTTTTTTCTATGTCAATTTGACATGTTATCTATTTTGCTTCAATTACATAGACATTCTCTCGATTCTAAAAACATACATTCTAATCTAAACAATTTTTTTATACATACACTTAAATCCAAACCATTAACACCATTAAAAAGACATTTTCTCTATTTATATTCTACTCCAAACCACGATTAAAAAAATATTTTAAAAAGATTCATAAAGTACATTTTTTCAATCAAAAACCAGACTAGGCTTATTTCATAAAAGTGTAGCTTGAAAGGTTATCTCCATTCAATCAAAAACTCACATTTTTGCTGCATTTGTTTCCATTATGGAGTGCATAACTTTAGCACTTTTCCCACTTCCCCTTTCATACATTTTATAATGTTCTGAATTGATCAAGCTCATGATTGAATAAATTCAGATAGGGAAACTAATACAAGAGATTTTGGGGGACTAATTGGTGGAAAATATGCTCAACACTATTGATTATTGCTCAACATGCTGTCACTTCATTCTTCCTTGTTTCTTTTTTCCCCCTTTTCTTGTTGTTTCATTCTTCCTCCTCCCTACTCAGCATGCATCTCACATTTTTTTATTGTTGTGGTGGGTATGTTGTCTCTCATATTCTATTTTTTAAAAATAGTATCAAGTGTTAGGAAAGAAAAGCATGTGTTAGTTAATAAAAGCATGTGTACTCAGATAGGCAGTTTGTTTTTAAAATCAACAATTTTTTTAGGCTTGTTGTTGTTATGATATTAGAGTCATTAATTTATTGATTGTGTTTCATACTGTGATGGATAACAAAGACAGAACAAAAGACAATGTAAAAGCTAGAATGGACTTGGCTGAGTATAGTCGTCTAAAAGATTTAGAATTGAAATGTAATAGTAATGGAAAGTGGACGAAACCTAAAGCAAGTTTTACTTTGTCTATAGAACAAAAGAAGTCTGTATGTGAGTGGGTGAAAGAGCTTAAGATGCCCAATTGTTATGCTTCCAATTTAGCGAGATGTGTTGATGTCAAAGAAGTAAAGCTATTTGGCTTTAAAAGTCATGATTGTCACATTTTCATGGAATGCCTTTTTCCAATAGCATTTAATGCTTGGCCTGATCCAATTTGGAAGCCATTAATTGAACTTAGCCAATTTTTCAAAGACATATACTCAACGGTGCTACGAGAGGATCATTTATTGCAAATGGAAAAACATATATCCATTATATTATGCAAATTAGAGCATGTGTTTCCTCCTGCATTCTTTTATTCCATGGAGCACTTGCCTATTCATTTGCCATATGAAGCTAGGATGGGTGGACCCGTTCAATATCGGTGAATGTATCCTTTTGAAAGGTTATTGCCATTCTCCAAATATTATTTCGTCCATAAATATAGAAGTTAAATCATAATAATTTCTAAATCTTCTTGTAGGTTTCTCAATAAAATTAAAAAAATGGTTAAAAATTGTTGGAAATAAATCAAATTTGAATCAGATTTACTTCCTAGGATCATGCCTAGGATTAGGACATAATAATCCTCATTTATGCTATTGATTGTATTTGCTGATATTATGCTCTTTGATTGATTCATGTTCACCTATAAATTGTACTCAGTTTTCCTCAATAATATACATTAATGTGAGAGTTTCTCCTCTTCAATATGGTATCAGAGCATTTAGCAAGAGAGACCGAGGGCCTCCCCGAGCCCTCTGCCTGTGAGTGTCTGTGAGGAGTG
>JANTPZ010123930.1:0-12033 GCA_025593235.1 Vachellia pachyceras | reverse complement strand
TTTACAATCTTAACTTGGATTAAATTGATCTGATCAAATCATATCCATTTAATTAATCCAAATAATGAGCCAACAGATTTAATTTATCCTCATAAATTTAATTGAAGTTAGTTGTTTAATTTATCAAATAAATTAAACTAACACACACAAATATTATTTATATAATATTGTGCAATTTCAAATTTCAACATATATACACATATATTTAAAATTTGAATAAACCCTAGAAATAAAGCTTATGTTGGGCTGTTCTTGCGTGCGACCCTTAGGCCCATATAAAGTTGGCAGTGGGCTAAACTAATATTAGTCCACAAGTTTCAAGCGGTTTCTAGCAAGACATTACGACTACCCAAATTATATGGGGATCGTTAACATGATGCAACCTTTTACGCAACCACATCACGTCCCTTTTGTCACGCGATATTTCAGTCAAGGATGAGGCATGGATAACGTCATCCTCCTGTTCCCGACCATTACTTTCTCGATCCCTAGGTAGTCTAATTAAAGAAATGAAAACTCCTTTTCATTACAGTATGGCCATACATTTCTCAGACTCACTCATCAAGAGGCCCAGTAATATCTCTCAACTAATGTGAGGGACAAATCCCATCTTGATCACTCACATTCCTCCACATGAAAACCCCTAAGCCTGATCATAGCCTTTATCATCACCCGGTCAAAGATGACTTTTGATTAGGTCAAAGCTTAATGACTTTCATGTAGGAATCCATAATGATCTTAGGTCGAAGGGCATTGTGACGTGATTATATATGAGATAAGCTAATGACTTAATCCATGTAGCTTTCTCATAGCGGGTCGGTCCAGCACCTTGTACTCTTACAAGTGCCTATGACTTTGACTTGTATCTCCATATCTTATCAAAGTCATGCTAGTCTTGCTTTATCTTTGTTCCAACATAGATAACTGGCCAGGGACATTTAGGATAATATTCATAATTTGCCCATGGATGCAATTATCATAATAAACACGCAAAGTTTATGATAATTAAATGGAGAAAATTCATTAAAATAAATACTGTGCGAAGTACAATGATTGGCCCTAGGGCACAATTTCCAACACTAACTGGCTCCATTACTATCCAGTTACTTGATCCGGTTACACGTATTTCAGTAAAGTAACCTTTATCCGAGTAAATTCCTTTTTACTTTTTTGGAGACTTTCTCTCTCATGTTGCACCATTCCCTAGGCCTCCTTGCTTAGGTTGCGTCATGTCCTAGTCCAAAATAATCACCGGGTTTTCCTCGAAACTCGTCAGGATTCCTCGATCCGGTGAAACACCGTAAAACGTGCTTCCGTTGGCCAATTTGACTTTAGGGCATCATGATACTCCAGCCCTTTTCCATTCCTCAAAATTCTTCCCAGAATTTCCGTAATTAATTTTCTAAGAAAATTCTTTTTCTGGCTTTTCGAATACTGTTGTCCGCCGTACTAAGAAACTACCTGCACCGGATAGGGATAATAATTTTATTAAATACTTTAGGACCCAACTAAACTTTTCTCAGTTTGGGTCTCCAATGTTTGAGGAATCCTGGTACCTCAAATAATTATTTCTCGGTCGTCTAGACTTCTAAAATCCCTTAATTACGAAAATGCCATTACTCTTTATACTTTGCCCATAATTACAAAAATGCCACTACCTTTCTACTTTATTCATAATTACCAAAATGCCATTATTTTTCTTTCTCTTTCTTAATTCCAACCCTACCCTTGGTTGACTTCGACATTTTTTGTCAACTTTGACTTTTCGGTCAACCTTAACTTTTTAGTTGACTTTTGACCAAATTGCCAAAATGTCCTTATTATTTGATGACATTTTGTGCCCGGGGTCTTTTTAATCAAAATGACCATTTTACCCTTATTATTTGTGCCAAATGACCATTTTGCCCTTTAGTCATTTTTACTTAGAATTCTCAAGACTAGGGACTTCATCAATTATGACCATTCTTGTCTAAAGGCATTTTTCTTTCTATTTTTTTATATATGGGCCTTAAATCATTTCATAATTTATCGATTTGGCCTTTGTTTCCGTTCACAAAATTTGAGTATTACAAATTACATGCTCAAAGACTTTTACCTTAACAGCCAGGCCTAAGAAATGTTGCTCCTGACAGTCAGAACTTACACCGAGTTTAGTGTAAATCTTTTTTTCAAATCAATCAAAATCGTTCACAATTTCCCGTCATGCTTCTCTAAAGATTTAGATTACACTAAGATATCATCAGTAAAGACTATGACAAAACCATCTAGGTACCATCAGAAACACAATTCATATGTTCACAAACCATAGGGACATTTAACAATTCAAACGGCATTACTAGAAATCTACAATGTCCGTATCTAGTTCGAAAAGCCATTTTAACAAATCACCTGCTCGAATATGGAGTTGATGATAGCCTGACTTAAAATCAACCTTAAGAAAACCTTGGCCCCACTCACTGATATAACAGATCATCAATTCGAGGAAACAAATAATTATTCTCATAATCCTTTTAATCCATTCACTATAGTCCTACACAATTGAAAACTCTCGTCTTTTTTTCCATAAAGAGAACTGGGATTCCCAGAATAATACACCGGGCTTAATAGACACCCTTCTTTAGAAACTCCTCAAATTGCTACTTTAGCTCCATTATCACACCTACAGCAATTATATACAGAGTCTTCAAAATTCCATGGATCCTAGGTATTAAATCAATGATAATCTCTATCTCTCTTTAGAGGCAATCCATCATTTCCTCAAACAACCCAAATGAGAATTCCTTAACTACCGAAATATTTTGAAAGGATTCTTTCATTTCAATCTCAACTGAAAAAGAAAATTATGTAGCCCTAACATCCCTTCTGGAGGCATCTCTCTACTTCAGCCTTAAGAATAAAATTTAATCTTGCCTTAGTGCTTGGGACTATTTTCACAATCCAATAACATTCCATTGGCCAATAATAACTTCAACCCAGCAATCATATCAATATCAAGCAAATTAAATCAAGAATGGTGCAACCATAACCATATTAGGTCATATCAATTAAGCAGGTATAGCGGGTAAGTTCTGTCCTATCGTATGGTAGAGTATCTATCATCCAATATAGACATCTAGTGCAACTATGAGAAATAAAATGATGACATGCGACCATATCATAAATTGTATGCACAACGTAATTATTTATCCTAATCGTACCTTGGGTCATCTCGGGCGACCTCTATACTTCTTCCTATGTAATAGCAAAGACTCTGCCAGCACTCTGCGACTTTGGCCCCTGTATTGTCTGGGTACATTCGCGGAAAAATGACCAGGTTTCCCATACTTTGATGCGACCCAACATGACACATTAAATTCAAATGAGCCTTTGCAAATTTCAAGTGGTCCAATCAAAGGAGCTAAAAACATCACTAATCTCATTCGGGCTGATAATGGACCTGTGGATCAAGTTTTGGGCTTAGAGACATGAAACTGAAGAGCATGGGCCAAGTACTTCACATAGGAGGAGTCATTTAGACCTAAATAAGCACATTTTGGGTTTTAAATGATGATCATATTTTATATCTTTTATTTGAACGAAAATTACTTATAATGTTGGCAAATTTGACATTTGAATTTTCTTCTTTTGAGAGTTTCCTATTTTAAATTAGATTTCAGATTTTCATTTTCTGCAAATTAGGTAACTTTTGAGTTTCCTGTTTTTAAGAGTTTCCTTTTTGCATTTGCTGCAAATTAGGTAAATTTGAGTTTACTTTTTCTAATAGTTTCCTTTTTTTTTTGAATTCGAGTTTAATATTTGCAATTAATTCAAATTAGGTCAGATTTGTGAGTTTCATCTAAATAATTTGTAACACCTCTTTTGACGGGAGATTTGGATTTTGAATGAAAGTTTGCATCTTTATGCATTTTGAGAGGATTCTCTCTAGGGTTCTTTTCAAAACTAACATACTTATCAAGGCTTGATCAACCATGTGGCGTCTTCCAACACTTAGGGTCCTTGCTTTTCCGTGTTCAAGGGTTCAAGTGGATCGTTAACCTCTGTTTAGCTTTCTTGGGGTAGATACATTTTAGATTGGCTGTGGGTTCGCGAGATCTTTCCCTAGTGGGTTCGCACCACTCTTGAAACAAACTTTTGGACCTGCTGGGCTAAGGCCACCACTATACACATGTCCACACTTATTGTATGCCTAACTCAATGTGTTTCGTTGGCCAATTTACTTATTTCTACATTTCTTAAATCCCCTCTTAAACATCGGCTTTTCCATTTTTTATTCCTGATATACCTGCTGGTCCCACAACTTTAGTTAGACCATAATGATTCTGGCTATTTTCTATAATTCTGCAGACTTCCACTGCAGCATTGAATGTCAATAGCCTCATTGGGGCTACTCTTTCCCTCATAGAAGGCTTCAACCTCTAATCATCCTTTCCGTACTCCATTGTTCATTATTTATCTACCGCAAGTAGGTGGAGTATCTAGACAGTTGCAAATACATTGCCAAGTATTTATCAAATGGTTCATTTTCACCTTGCCTCAACATAAGGAACACATCTTCCTTTTTATCCTGTACCGACCTAAGGAAATACTTCTCATGGAATTGTTTAAGAAAAACTTCCCAGCACTACTACAGAGGATAGTTTTTACTACTGAAATTAGCGTCCTTTTTTAAAAAAAGGGAGTAAAAAATGAAGGCGGTGGCATTTTTTGTAATTATATGAAGTTATTAAGTACCTTTAGGGTGTTTTCGAGCCAATAAAATCAATTCTGTGGTCCACCATCTATCAGCCTCTCCTTCTAGCTTATTGATGGCTAACTAGACCTTAACTTCTGATGGACAGCCCAACACTCTAAAAATCTTCTCCAACCTATTAATCTAGTTCTCAGCCACTTGCACGTCCACAACTCCTTTAAAAGTAGGGGGACCATGCTTATAAAATTTAGTAATCCACTGTTGGACACTATCAGACTCAACAACCTGTCCCACTACGGGTCCTTCTACAGGTGGTTGAATTGGGGGTTGGACTGTTGGTTGGGGTGGTTGCTGTTGCTCAGCAGCTATGGTTGCAGCTACCTCAGCCTCTCTGGCTGCTCTTCTTTCCACCTCCTAGAGATCCTGTCTCACTCTTTAAATCAGCAATCATTTCATTTTGTTCCGTGAGATGCTACAGAATTAACTGCATAGGGTCATCCCTTTGAGGTTGACCTTGTGGTTTCACTTGGTCACAAGTTCTTCTCGTTCTAACTATCTTAGCTTTTTACTGCCTTGAATAAATAGTAGCAGCCATATCAATACCATTAATCTAATTATCATGCTTGTAATCATATTTACCCCCAAAATTACTATTCATATATATCATGTTATGATTCAAGCATTTCTATGTTTCAATCATTAGGAAGCAACTTATGTACAAGAGCCTCTAGCTTTTACAAACATCTATAGGAATTCTAATAATCCTATGCTAGGGTGTTTTTGCAGCTTGACATCTGGAATGGTTGCCATCAAAGCCCATGACCATTCCTTATCTTTAGCTACATCTTAAGCTAATTGACCCAGTTTATAAGCCTCTCTGGCCCTCAAGATCCACACTAGGTGAAAACCTCGCCCTTGCAGAGTTGTATGTGTAATATCCCAAATTTTGTAAATGGAAATAAAGGTGATTGAGCTGTATTTGTATTAGTTTTCTACCTGAATTTCCAAAGTCTTATTGTCAATTTTAGCCCATACATGACCATTTTGTGCTTAATTTGCGATTAGGAGTTGTTGATTTTGATTAGTGTAATTTTGGGTACATATGCCATGAATAACGATAATATTGTGCCTAAATTCTATCCTGAGCAAATGATACTACCAAAGTTTGCTATTTCATTTCAGGGACTCTGTACAAGAGGAAAGGGGAAGCAGCTCTGGAACATTTCACCACAGTGCAATTCATTGTTCGCCGTGGCTAAAGTTTGATTAACAGGCATGAACTCTCGGGAGAGGTTCGCCGTGGCAAAACCTCAAGTTTGCCGCAGCGAATATCGTGCATCAGCACCAGAATTTTACTCTAGACGGAAAATAACCAAACCTAACTTGAGAGACCCGATCCAGAATGGTTTATTCATTCCATTTAGGGTAATTTTGTGGGAAGGTTGAAAGGAGGAGGCTACAGAAGAGAAAGAGAGAAGAGATTCACCATCACTCATTTTCCTTCATCTCCATACACATACTAAACTCTATCCCACCTATTTCATCATCATCTATCCATCTATCATGCCTCAATCATCCATGTGTAGCTCGATTCCATCACCCATGAGGAGTTGAGCATCTCCATCATCTTGAAGATGAAGTGAGCCGGAGTTCGAAGTGCCGAAAGGGGAGTATTTATTTTTAATCTGTATTTACATTATAGATTACTTGGATTCCGAGTTGGACTTTGTAATTTGTGTGTAAATACTTGGTCTCGATTGAGCCAAACATAGATTATTGTGTATTGAGTTGTTTTGTGATTGACAGAGTAGAATGAAGTTCATTTTTCTTATTCAATGAACTCTTGTTGTTCTCTTCTATCATCCTAGTTATGCTTGGTTTTAGAGTCAACAATGTACGGAGTTGATTTTGTCACTTTGCGATTTCCATACACACACTAAGTGTTCTTAAAGGATTTCATGAAATGGAGTTCATTTTATGAGATTTCTGACCTGGCGAGTTGTTGAGGTTTTTAATTACGAAACTTATTGCAAACGTCAATACTTTTCCCTAATCCTTTGCGAAGTATGATGGCACATTTCGTTTTCAAGAGGAATCCATATCACATACTCTTTCACTTTCAAATCTATTTTACTCTCTCTCTCTCTCTTTCAAAAGAAAATACCAAAAACATGCTTTATTCTGTAATTAGTTTAAGAACATAGCAAAGTTTGACTTAAAAACCGATTGCATTTGCATCACAAGCATAATCACAAGCTAAGGACTATTGATATATAATCATAGCTTCCAGAGAGAACGACCCTGGGGTTGTCACTATACAATCCTTGGAAATCACAATTAATATTCCTGATCCATTTTCAAGGCTAACCAACGACCTAAGTTTACATTTTGTGGCTTAGTCGGATCAAGAATTTGGCACCGTTGTTGGGGAAGCTAAGTGCCATTAGTTGCTGGATTGTGTTTTTTTTTGCTTATTTGCATTTGTGTTTGTTTCAATTTTGGATTTGTTCATAGCATAGGTTAGGTTTTTGCATATCATAGCATTGCATTTCATCTGCATTTTGCATCTGATATCGAGTTTTCATCGCGGTCAATACCTACTTTTATCGCAGCCAATGCTGTTTTTATGTGAGAAATAGCTGTCAGGACACTTTTGCCAGGGACCAAATTTTATTTTTGTCGTGACAAAATTTTATTTTCGCCATGAAGAAATTTAATTTTCGCCACGCCAACCTTTGCTGACTGAACTATTTCTTTACATTCTATTTTTTTCTCTTTTCCAGTGCATGCATACATATCATATTTGCATCTTTCATTTCTCAACTTCTTTATTTTATTTAAATTGGAATCTTTTAATTTATGTTACCCCAAAATTCTCATTCTTTTGTAGGAATTATGGAAGATCATTTCTCTCAAAGCCTTCCATCCATACAACATCGATTAGAGGATCTCCAAACATGGATGCACAATCAAAAGATATGTCCACTTGGCCATGGAGGTGATAATCCATTTCCCATCCCACACTATGTACCTCACCACCAACCCTCATTCCAAACCTTCCAACCATCATTTCTACCTCATAGACCATATTATGAGCATCCTTCTCCATAATATAATTCATATTTCAAACCCATATAATCATTACACAAACCATCATATGACCCATTCCCTCCACAATATGAACCATATTAACAAACCCGTTCATCACACTATATAACCATAATCTCAAACCTACCTTCCACCAGCCTCAACCATTGTATAAAACTTATCCTCCACCTGAATCTATCACCACCCAACCAAGTGGACTAGATGTCCTTCCTTCTTCCCAAAACTTGGATGATCTGACCAATGCCCTGACAAGGAAATATGACACACTCAAAGAGAAATACGTCTTGGTATTACTCATGCAAGGAACAGCAGAAAATTTTGAGGAGATGGAATATATCGACGAATTCTTTAACGCATACTATGATTATATGCTGTGAATGAAGACTTGAGGCAAAGAGGGAAATCTTTGGCCTGAAGAACCACAAGAGAATGAGCATGTGGAGAGTCCTCAAGCTCCTATACCTCCAGGTAATATCACTCTTATCTTTGAGGAGAATAATTCACCTCTCATCACTACTAGCTTTGTTGAATCTTTAATTGATGATAGTGAGGATGAGGTGGATGAGAACATTATTGTTGAGCATGCACATATGTTTGAAAATACTAATGCTCACTTGAGTGCAAGTTACGATGCTTTAATTGGGGATGCTGCTTGTACTGTTAGTACCTCATTGTGTGATGATCATGCTTCTCCTCCTAGTACTAAACATGATAGGGACTTAGAATTGAAAGAAACTTTACCTTGTTCTTATGATGATGATGTCATATGCATGTTTTGTATTGATAAGAAGAAAATAAACTTGTGACATGGCATGAAAAGAACTTTGGTAAAGAACATCACACATCTAATAGTACAAGAAATGCAAAACTTGATAAGCATGAACTTGTGGAGGATGACCCACTAAGTAAGGATTCTAAAATTTCAAATGACAAAATCATAAATGAGAATGAATCCTTTCATGAAAATGAATCCCCTAGTGACTGTAAAGATGATGGACTAAGCTCCAAAAGTTGTAAATTTTGAACATCTACTTTACAAGCACAAGAGGATTTCAAAAATTTGATTGATTGCTTGATTCCTACTGAAGGGAATCCTATTGATTTGCTTGGTTGTGATTCTTACTTGGAGAATTTTGTTCCCAAGATATTCTCAATTCATCCCATATCTCTCTATATCTGCATTCTTGGATTAGAAACTGTTGCTGGTCCAATGTTTATTTTGCAGAATCGCACCAAGCAAGGTTGTGGGTACAAGTTCTATGCTTCAACACCTCTACTCATCAATCACGAGCAATATCTGAGAAAATCCAATGTAGAGGTAGTTGAGATAAAGAATTCATGCTTCTCATCCAGGATGAGAACTTCTCCTACAAGAGTTTAAGGAGATTTAAGCGAAAGGTTGTCTCTTTCCTCTATTGTTTTCTTCTTATTGTCACATGGTTAATTAAACTTAAACGATTAATGTGAAAACAAGTGTGGGGGAGACACTATCCAGTAGGGTTTAGCTTAATTGTGTTTTTAAGTTTGTTGTTCATCCAATAAGCTCTTTCTGCTATAACCTCGGCCTTACTCCATTAACTTGAGATATGAAAGATCTGCTTGCTACAACTGTATAGATGTTGGTTTCCTGTGCTGTTTTTCGAATTTCGTTGCATGAGTGCATGAATGTTCGATATTGCTTGCAAATACCGCACGTCTTGATTGTTAAATCTTTTCTTCCAATCGTTGAGGACAATGTTTGATCTAAGTGTGGGGGAGATTTATGATTTCTTTCCAAGCAACATCTTGATTTATAACATGCAACTAAAATCTCTGAAGGAAATGTTGGGCTATTTTTGTCTTAAAACTTTGAAAATTTTCAGGTTTCTTTAAAATTTTTCAAAAAGAATTTTGAATTTCCAGAGGAATTGAACTGCAATTGTGCCCTCTGACCAATTTCACCGCGACTGTAATATCCATAATTTATTTGCTAGCTGAAATAAATGTTAATCCGATAACTAGAAAATGAAAAGATAAATCAGAGGTAAATAGCTCAAAATGAAAGGAAAGTTATAGCCAGAAATTGTAATCACTTTGAAGCTTCCTATTGATTCTAAATCAATATATAATGAAGCTAAGGGTTCAGTTAAGGTATGTCACAGCGACCAAATTAGTTGTTCACCGCGGTGAAAGTCTTAAAATTAACCAATTCAGCCTCTCAAGTGAGTTTCACCATGACCATCTTGTGGTTACGCCGCGGCAAAAATCACTTGCACACAGAACCACCTCTCGGGTGTGGTTCGCCCCGGCAAAATTTCAATGCACATAAAAAAGTCAAGTTTTGGATTTCAAAATAAAATTTTCCTCTCATCCTTACAACCTTTAACACTCCTGAGCAATGCTTATTAAAAACTATAATTTTCATAGCCGATGCATTGGGAGGTTGATGCATGAGTTTAAGGACCAAAGTTTTTTGTTAATCGCGTTTTTTGAGTTATTAGTAGATGAGCGTAGATCAGTTTTGAATTCACTCTTTACATTTTTTGTTCTTGAGATTGTTTAATTGAGACATTAGCCTTATCGTGAGGATAATTGGATCTAATTTCATTTAATTAGAGTTGGTCTGTCTTGATTCATGATCTATCTAGAACTTGTCTTGATTCTTAATCAAAGCTTTATGATCCAATATTTTGTGAAAAGGATAGAGGCATTCATTTCAAAACCTTTCATTTAGCCCAAACACTAACCCTTCATTATTTCACTCTTTGCTACCCTTTTGAGCCATTCACTCTTGAAAACCAGTATTTGAAAAACTATTCTTGTATATGTAAGCATATGTTGATGAAATTGTGGATTTGAACTCTTCTATTAAAAAGAGAGAGAGAGAGAGTATAAAAAAATAAATAAAAAAGAGAAGAAATAAAGAGAAAAGGAATGTAATATTTGAAAATGAATATCCCTAAAAGTCTTGCAAAGTAGTGACGTGATTATACTCTTTTGGTGCTATGTATTCAAGAAATCCATTTCATTTCATTATCTTTAAAGCCCATCATCCATCTTAACCTTAAAGCCCTCTTGATTCACATTTTATTGATCTTGTGGTAGAGAGGTAGAATAATTACAAGCCTATGGTAGAGATTCGAATAAGTAGACCATGAGTGAAAATTGTCCTTGCATAGTGAGTTGAGAGAGACACTTCTACCTTTTGAGAGGAGGTTTCTTTTATTCGGTCTCTTGAATTGAATTCACTTAGAGTTTGATTTACAATTGTCTCTGCCATTATCATTGCTAATTCTTGATGAATGTTTTTACCAAGTTCTGTAGTCCTAGAACCATGAGTATATTTTCTGGATGTATTGATCATTTTTAAGTTTTTGAAAAGCTTTATCTAGGAGTACAAAGGTTTAAGTGTGGGGGAATTTGATTGAGCTGTATTTGTATTAGTTTTCTACCTGAATTTCCAGAGTCTTAGTGTCAATTTTAGCCCATACATGATTATTTTGTGCTTAATTTACTATCAGGAGTTGTTGATTTGGATTAGTATAATTTTGGGTACATATGCCATATAACGATAATATTGTGCCTAAATTCCATCTTGAGCAAATGATACTGCCAAAGTTTGCTATTTCATTTCAGGGACTCTGTACAAAAGGAAAGGGGAAGCAGCTCTGGAACATTTCATCGCGGTGCAATTCATTGTTCGCCGCGGCCAAAGTTTGATCAATAGATATGAACTCTCATGAGAGGTTCACTGCGGTGAAACCTCAAGTTCACCACGGCGAATATCGCGCATCAGCACCAGAATTTTACTCTAAATGGAAAATTTAGGGTAATTTCGTGGGATGTTGAAAGGAGGAGGCTGCAGAAGAGAAAGAGAGAAGATTCACCTTAACTCATTCTCCTTCATCTCCATACACATACTAAACTCTATCCCACCCATTTCACCATCATCTATCCATCTATCATTCCTCAATCATCCATGTGCAGCTCGATTCCTTCATCCATGAGGAGCTGAGCATCTCCATCCTCTTGAAGATGAAGTGAGCCAGAGTTCGAAGTGCCGAAAGTGGATTATTTACTTTTAATCTGTATTTACAGTATAGATTACTTGGATTCCAAGTTGGACTTTGTAATTTGTGTGTAAATACTTGGTCTTGGTTAAGCCAAACTTGGATTATTGTGTATTGAGTTGTTTTGTGATTGACAAAGTAGAATGGAGTTCATTTTGCTTATTCAATGAAATCTTGTTGTTCTCT
>JANTPZ010123910.1:1049-20969 GCA_025593235.1 Vachellia pachyceras | reverse complement strand
ATATAGAGCAAATGAACTCCAATTGATCTGACATTTTACAGAAAAATATTTGGCATTGTAAGGTTTAAAACAAGCCAAAGACCATTGGATTTGGAGTTTTGTACAGAAAGTTATGATGTTCCAAAGATTGAAGAAAATCACTGAAAAACCTGGGAAAATAGAAAAATGACCAAATGAACAGTACTTTTTCACGAATTAAACTGTATCATTTGGGAAAGTAAATTACTCAATGAGTATTTTTCCCTTATAAAGGAACTTACAAGCTTCAAATAGAAATTGGAAGCACTCAATTTCGATTTTTCTACAATTAGTTATGAATTTTCAAAGTTGCCCCAAAATGCTGTGAATAGTGACGTGAATAGTAACCTTAAACTTGAAAATTTTATTTTTCACTCTTTGGTTACTCTAAGTCACTAAAGGCCTAAAGATGCTTCCAAATAGATATTTAATGAAGCTAAAGGTAAAGATTAAGGAGTGTCACATAAAGATATATTAAATATCATTAATCATAACCTCAACTTTGAAGGCATCACCAAGTCCCGGAAGATCTGTCTTACTGTTTCTAGGTGTAAATATAACATCTTCCTCATCATTTACATCATTATGATAAGCTACCTGACTTTCCCTCTGGTAGCTCTTAGGATTCCTTGACCAATCCACCTTGGTCATTTCAACTTTTGCAATTTATTGACATAGGAATCCTTTATCACATATAGATTTAAGCCTATATACTAACAGATAATTCATCACGAAGTATCCTCAAACTCTGCTGCTAGTACTATGCCTTTTCAATTCTTATTAATCATAAAATAAATGAGGCCATCCTGGTTAGGACATCTATTGTGGCTATTGTTGCACATAGGAAGTTGCAGCTATTACTACGCCTCTTACAGTCCATCCACTGTACTCATAATAATCACGAGGCTTTTAACAATTTTAGTACCTTCAGTACTTTTCACTGTGCCAAAACCTTATTATCAATTGCCTAACTCAATTTCATTCTCATTATCACAACATATGGAATGGTAGCCATCAAAGCCCTCAACAATTCCTTAACATTAGCTGCATTTATAACTAATTGATCCAGTTCATAAACCTCTCTAGCCTTTTAGATCCATGACAGATGAAAAGTTCATTCTTGCAAAGTTGTACGCTCCCGAAGTCCATTAGTATTTGCGCTCAAATGGTGTACTATAGAAGCGGCTTTACCATTTTTAATCTCCTTACAATTCTTGTCATATATAGGGCTCTATAATCCACATATGGATTTTCAGGTTGCTCTTGCACTTCATTCAAGCTTCGAGACAAAACTAGAACGTTAGAATCTGATTAGGAAGAAGTACAGGCAAATTTTATCTTCATAGAAGACTTCTCTTCGTGAACCTTGATTGGCCTCTCTGGCTCAATCATAACAGGTTCTTCCTGTAACTGTGTCAATCAAGCATCACACCTTAGTCTCTTCCTCAGAGAAAGCTCCTCTATAAGTACCAGCATCTCTACCGGGCTTAGGGGTTCAGGACAATCTGATCCAGCTCATATGCCTCTCTAGCCCATCTGGATATAGGCTAACCGAAACCCTCGTCCATGCAGAGCAATATGTTCACGGAGTCCTCGGATGTTAGCATTCAGTATGCGCTGAAGAGAAACAATCTTATCAAACACTGGACCCACAAATCTATTATCCCCTGCATATTCTGGTAGTTCTTGTGCTAGCTCCTTCTCTTTTTCGAACACCTTGTTTAAATTCTGAAATGATTCCATCACATTGGAATCAATTTCTTTGCTATGCTTTCTCATACTTAGCTAATCACATTTATTTACATCATAATGAACATAAGATTTAGCTATCTAACATGTACTCATAAGAGACCACCAATGAATAGCACATCACCAAACTAATAACATGTCAACTTCATAGACATATTGAATAGAAGTGCAACATTTATCAAATAACACAATTATTCAAACAAATTTCTAAAACCTTTGCTCTGATACCACTACAATGTGACACTCCTTAACTTAAACTTTACTTTTATTTTATATTGATTTATAATCAAAGGGGAATCTTCAAATTGATTAAAAGGGTCCAAAAGATTCAATTTGAAAACTTTCAACTTTTTGAAAGTTACTATTCACTGGTTTTTGGACCAACTTTGAAAATTCATAACTAATTCGAGAAAAATCGAAATTGAGTGCTTCCAATTTCTATTTGAAGCTTGTAAGTTCCTTTATAAGGGAAAAATACGCATTGAGTCATTTTCCTTCCCAATAATACAGTTTAATTTGTGAAAAAGCACTGTTCATTTGGTCATTTTTCTATTTTCCCAAGTTTTTCAGTGATTTTCTTCCAACTTTGGAACTTTATATCTTTCTGTAAAAAAACTCCAAATTAAGTGTTCTTTAGCTTGTTTAAAATGTGAAAATTTTTTCTATAAAATTTCATCTCATTTGGAGTTCATTTACTCTGTTTCCTAATAGGTCAAAAATAGGGGTTTGGTTAACTTAACCTCAACATTTAACCAAGTTTTCCAATTCCAAACTTTTCCATTTAAAGCCCTAGCTTCTACTCCTTTCTTAATCATGTTTAATCATGCAATTAGAGTTTCTTAACTAATACATACCAATCATACATGCATAGTTTACATCACATATTCCATGTCATACATAATTTCCCAACATAACATTACATTGCAGCATAGTTTCATCAAGAAAATCATTTCAAATTCCTTGCCTCAAGCTTCATAAACTTTCTCCTTACCCTTTGATGCACTTGTACCCAGAAACTGTTAGTGGGGGAGGGTGAGATTCGAGGAATCCCAGTAGCAAACATTACAAACAATGCATGTAGGATGAATGCTAGTGTAGGATATGCTTGCCTTACATAGGCTCATGTTCACATAATAAAATGCTGCGTGCTCAATGTTTCGTGTAATGTACTTATGGCCATAGTGAAAACAAAACAGGGCTTCATTCATTCATACATGCTTCACATAATCTATCAAAGCAATACAACACATCGATGCACAACATAAACATCACATACATACAAGTAAGTAAGTTCACTACCTTTTAGACTTTGCCTCGTCCTGTTGTACCTTGATCTTCTAACCATAACTTTTTCTTTGTCATTTTATGGCCCTAGATAAGGAATGACATTATTAGAGTCATGAAAAGTGAATATCCAATGGGCCACATTAACCCTAAAGGCTTACTTTCACCCTTGGAGTTCTTACAAAACTACATTGGGTCACTTTCTTTCTCAAATTCGCATGGTAACCAAAAGCTATCGGCATGTTGATTAAATTTTGAAAAACCATAATTAATTCTATAGAAATCCAATTGGGGTGGTTTAACTTCCCATGTGAATTTCTTTAAGTCCTATTTACATGAAAAATGGCATTTATGTACCCAAAATTCCAGAATTTTCAGTTTATCCAGCTGTGCTAGGATTTGTTCCAGATTTAGTGCCTAAACTTCAAAAATTCATATCTCCCAACACACAAATCCAATTAACCCATATGGACCTATCAAATTGAAGATTGATACGTCTACTTTCATGGTCATTGGAAAACATTTAGCCACACAAAACCACATTACAAATATGCTGCCTCCAGAAAATGAATTTCACAGCACTTACTCTTTAACTTCCAAAAATTTCAAATTCATATACAAGCATCTAAAAATCATGAACACTTGCATACCCACACAATTTTGCCTTATAAAACATTGGAAGCATCAAAATCATGAAATCAAATTATCTTTTCCCACTTCCAGATCAGCCGAAACAGTACACACACACACATTCATCAACATATGTTTTTCAACTTCTATCATCACATTCTTGCTTTCAAACTTACATTCATGCATGATAAAACTTGATTCTAACTCGTCTACATCAATAGGAAAATTGGGCAGCATAACCCCTAATTTATCATGATTTTCCATATTTACAAAGTCATAAAAACAACTCCAACAACATCAAAATGCTCCTTTCAACAAGAGGAAGCATTTGCAACCAACAAATGGCTTTAAATCCCTCTCTTTTTCACTTTTCTCTCTAGAACCTTAGATTATGGAACTTGAGAAAGAGGAATTAAATCAGATTTTTGATCCATGGAAGAGGAAGAGGAAGTTGCAAAGAGCAGTTCTATATATATCTTAAGGTATCAAACTTACTTGCCCTTGATTTCACCCAAGCTTTCTCTCTTCTTTTCCCCTTGCAAATGGCGTCTTTCTCTCCTCCTTGGGTAGCTGATTGTGTCATGTAAAAGTGGCTGGAAGATGAAGGGATTTTGTTGTTTTAATAATTCCCATTTAATGGAATCAAGGGCTAAGATTGAGACTTGTAAGCTAAGTGTAATCTAAGGGATGGAATGCTTCCACATATATGCCACTTGTCATGCTCTTAACAGCCCTCATAAAGAGATATTTACAGCTGTAATGGGGGAAAAAATCTGGTTAGTCCAACTAAACTAGATCCCATTCGGTTACTTTTACCGATTGCACTTTTTACCGGTAAACTTAACTTTATTCCGTTAAATCTTTTTCTACTTTTCTGGAGATATTTTCTTTCTCATTTAATCTCCATATTTTCATCTTGAATATAACAAAATTATTATCCCCAAAATACCCTTTAATTTCCTCAAATTTTACAGGATTAATTTATCCTGTCTAAAATCCCTGAAAACGTACAATTGGAAAGCGAAATTCTTGCAGGGCCTTGAAAAATACTATATTTTTCACTGATTCTCTAGCCCTTTTCCTTTTTCCAAAATTCCCTCTAGACATTTCAAAATTAATTTTTCAAATAATTATATTTCAAGAATTTTCGGGTATTTTTCCCAATTTTCGGGAAAATCGCCTTAATTGTACATTGGATAATAATTTTATTAAATACTGTAAAATTCACTGGATTTTTCATATTTTTCTCTAAATTTTTGGAGAGCTCTTGATACCTAAATAATTATTTTTCCCATTTTTACCCTTCAAAATTTTATAGACAGAAATCGAGTCCGAATCTGGAAAATCCGTGATTCACGGTTGCGCTCCACGAGTCGAGCTCTGTCTATTGGGCATATGTAAATTTTTTTGTCAACGGTTGACTTTTGACTTTGACTTTGTCGAATGACCAAAATACCCTTCTACTTTCTCATAATTACCATTTTGCCCTTACTTTTTCTACTTTTTTTGTAAAATTACCATTTTACCCTTATTTTTAATACTAAAAGACCTTTATACCCTTGGTCTTTTATTAAATGACCTTTAAGTCCTTTTCTATAAATTTCTCATCCTCACATTACTCGAGGGCAATTATATTTACTTTGGAATTCTTTCGAAACTCCATAAACCAAGCCAGTTCTAACTTTACAATTTATGGCTATAACTTTCCTTTCTTTATGAGCTATCTACCCCTGATTTCTCTTTTCATTTTCTAGTTATGGAATTAGCATTCATTTCAACTAGCATAAAATTTATGGATACTACATTTCTACCCCCTTAAAAATAAATTTCGTCCTCGAAATTTACATACCTTGTACCACTAAATTTATCTATCTGGCTTTCTTGCCCTTTTTCAGTTTCCTATAAAATTTCATCCAGTGTCAATCCTATTTAAGTGGGAAACGTACAAAACATTAAGGACAAAGCTCAGATTCGGGGGTAAAGTCAAATGGTAGAATAGTTTCACACACTTTTGTATTGAGCTTCTCACTTTAAGCTCTATCGATCATAATGGGGATTTACGTTTCTGGTAATTCAGCATTTTATTCATTACAACACTATCCCACTTTCATTATGGAATCGACGGAGATTGCAACATTTTTGGTGGCTTCTATTACTCTGTCTTCACTTTCTGACGGATAAGACATCCTATCACATAGTCAATGATGTCTCCTTTTCATCCCCAGCCACCAGCAGTTATCTCATTTCAAGATACCTCCTCGTCATTTCTGGATGGATAGTGTATCTACTCTTATAAGCTTCATCTGACAATTACTATCTTAGAGGAGGCTTTGGAGGGATATAATATTTTCTTCTGAACTCTATTATTCCCTTAGGAATCTTATAAAAATTCACTGTTTCCCCAAGGCTCAACTAAGTCTCAACAGACTAACTTAAGCAATTATCTTTTTAATCCTTACTGACCTCATCGGTCATACAATTTATAATCTGAGTGCGCCAAACTCATCAAGTAATACATATAATTTCCCCCATCCAACTCCGGTCTAAAATATCGTCGACTCGCCTTACTCCCATGTGAGAATCATAATCATCTACCCCAATTTTCCGGCTTAGTGCATCACTAGCGCATCAATTATAACATACATAATTTCATAGTCATAGCTGTTGAGCAATTTCCCCCATCGCCTCACAGGTCAATGATTGCTCCAAATAAATAGTGCCTGCCCTATCTTTAGAGTAAAACAATCGCTGCTAGTTCCAAATCAAATGTGGGAAAAATTTTCATCATGGGGTTTTTAATTGACATGAGGCATAGGTAATCTTCCCCTATTTATATCAATACAACCCACCGGCATCACTGTAGACCACACATATCTACTTTGGATCTTAAAACACATCCCCCAATCTATGCCCACCGGCATACTGTAGACCACACATGTCTACTTCGGATTTGGGATTATCAACATTTGAGTTTAGGTACACTAATCTCCTCATCAATTCTCAATTGATGTGAAACACAACGACCTTCCCCATTAATATTAGGATCTAGACAAACCAATCTCCTCGTCAATTTTTCAATTGATGCGAAACACAACAATCTTCCTAATCAATGTTAGGGGTCTAGATATGCCTGCCTCCTCATCAATTTGCATAAACTGGATTTTAATTGATGTGAGACACAGCGACCTTCCTAATGTCAGGGTATAGGTAAGCCTACCTCCCCATCAATTCCCAGATATCAGCATCATATCTTTCCATCCCACGTAACCGTTTAATCATTTCAAATGAGCCTAGCTAGCGGCAAAGCAATCCGGGAAAAATTTATACAAACTGTTCACAAATGCCCGGCATGCTTCTCTAAAGATTTGGAGTACACCAATACATTACCAATCAAAGGCTATGACAAACCAATCTAGGTACAGCCGAAAACACAATCACAAATACAATTTACAAACCTCAGGGGCATTAATCATTTTGAACGGCCCTACTAGAATTCCATAATATTCATATCTAGTTTGAAAACCCATTTCAATAATATCACCTACTCAAAATCAATCTTAGACAATACTTTGGCTCCACTAAATTGATTTAACAAATCATCAGTTCGGGGAAATAAATAATCATCTTTCATCATCAATTCACGGTAGTCTATTTATAACTGAAGACTCTTGTCTCTTTTACCAAGAAAACTGGGGTTTCCCAAGGCAACACACTCTGTAAATAAACCCATTCTCTAGCAGCTCCTAAATCTGTTGCATTAGCTTCATCATACCGCCTGATGCCATTTAATTCAGAGTCTTCAAAATTCAAATGGTTACTTCACCTCTCACCAGAGGTAATCCATCAATTTCATCGAACAACACAACCGGGAACTTCTTGACTACCGAAATATCTAGAAGGGATTCTTTCATTTCATTCAAACCCTTCTGGAGGCATCTCTCTATTTTCATTGATATTTAAATCATTAAGATCTTATTTTGAAGCTTTTCAATATTCCTTGCCTCGACACATAATATCTCATACTTAGTTGGCCTGATAACTCTTTATCCAGGAATCATAGTTCTGTACTTTGCTTAGGCTTTCAAACACATATAGCCCATCCATTACCTTTTCTATGCCAACCTGCTATATTAGAGGATTCAATAATCCTTACTATTCTTTCAATGATTTTCACCACGACTTTCAAAAACTAACCAAATATCTTGAATCAGCATTCAAAAATGAGTAAGAGATAAAGTTTCCACACAATTTTGAGACATTGAAAAATTTTCATACTTTCCAACCAAAGACGGCCAGAAATGAACGGGCGCCCTTTTTGGAGCAAATGGATGAATTTTCAAAATCTAACAAAATATCTAGAATCAGCATTCAATAATGAGTAAGATATAAAGTTTCCACGTAATTCCGAGACAGTGAAAATTTTTTGTACTTTTCGACCAAAGGCCAGAAACAAACGGGTGCCGTTTTCGAAGCATATGGATGAATTTTCAAAATCCAACCAAATATCTAGAATCAGCATTCAAAAATGAGTAAGAGAGAAAGTTTTCACGCAATTCCGAGATAGTGAAAAATTTTCGTACTATCCGACCAAAGAAGGCCAAAAATGAATGGGCGCCGTTTAACGAGCAAATGGATGAATTTTCAAAAACTAACCAAATATCTAGAATCAGCATTCAAAAATGAGTTAGAGATGAAGTTTCCACGCAATTCCGAGATATTGAAAAATTTTCATACTTTTCGACCAAAGAAGGGCAGAAACGAACGGGCCGTTTTTAAAGCGTATGGATGAATTTTCATAAACTAACCAAATATCAAGAGTTCACATTCAAAAATGAGTAAGAGAGGAAGTTTCCACGCAATTCTGAGATAGTGAAAAATTTTCGTACTTTCCAACCAAATAAGGCTAGAAACGAACGGGCACCGTTTTTAGAGAAAATGGATGAATTTTCAAAAACTAACCAAATATCTAGAATGAGCATTCAAAAATGAATAAGAGAGTAAGTATGTACGCAATTCCCAAATAGTGAAAAATTTTTGTACTTTCCGACCAAAGAATGCCAGAAACGAATAGGCGCCGTTTTTTAAGCGTATAAATGAATTTTCATAAACTAACCAAATACATAGAATCCGCATTCAAAAATGAGCAAGAGATGAAGTTTCCACGTAATTTAGAGACAGTGAAAAATTTTCGTACTTTCTGACCAAAGAAGGCCAGAAACGAACTGGCGCCATTTTTTAAGCGTATCGATGATTTTCAAAAACTAACCAAATATCTAGAATCAGCATTCAAAAATGAGTAAGAGAGGAAGTTTCCACACAATTCCGAGACAGTGAAAAGTTTTCGCGTTTTTCGACTAAAGTAGGCCAGAAACGAAAGGGCGCCGTTTTTGAAGCATGTGGATGAATTTTCATAAACTAACCAACTATCTAGAATCAGCATAAAAAACGAGAGACAGATGAAGTTTACACGCAATTCCGAGATGGTGAAAACTTTTCATACTTTAAAACTAAAGAAGGCTAGAAACGAACATGCGTCGTTTTTGGAGCAAATGGAAGAATTTTCAAAAACACCCAAATATCTAGAATCAACATTCAAAAATAAGTAAGCGAGGAAGTTTCCATGCAATTTCGAGAGAGTGAAAAATTTTCACGCTTTCCGACCAGAGAAGGCCAGAAATGAACGGGCATCATTTCTGAAGCGTATGGATGAATTTTCATAAACTAACCAAAATCTAGAAACCACATTCAAAAGTGAGTAAGAGAAGACGTTTCCACGCAATTCCGAGACAGTACAAAATTTTCGTACATTCTGACCAAAGAAGGCCAGAAACGAACGGGCGCGTTTTTTTGGAGCAAATGGATGCATTTTCATAAACTAACGAAATAGCTAGAATCCGTATTCAAAAATGAGTAAGATAGGAAGTTTCCACGCAATTCCGAGACAGTGAAAAATCTTTGTACGTTCCGACCAAAGAAGGTCAGAAACGAACAGGCAACATTTTTGAAGCGTATGGATGAATTTTCATAAACTAACCAAATATTTAGAAACCACACTCAAAAATGAGTAAGAGATGATGTTTCAACGCAATTCTGAGATAGTGCAAAATTTCCGTACCTTCCGACCAAAGAAGGCCAGAAACGAACTGGTGCCGTTTTGGAGCAAATGGATGAATTTTTATAAACTAACCAAATATCTAGAATCAGCATTCAAAAATGTGTAAGAGAGGAAGTTTCCACGCAATTCCAGACAGTGAAAAACTTTCGTACTTTCTGACTAAAGAAGGCCAAAAAACAAACGAGTGCCATTTTCGGAGCGTATGGATGAATTTTCATAAACTAACCAAATATCTAGAATCCGCATTCAAAAATGAGTAAGGGATGAAGTTTCCACGCAATTTCTAGACAGTGAAAAATTTTCGTACTTTCCGACCAAAGATGGCAAGAAACGAACGGGCGCCGTTTTAGAGCAAATGGATGAATTTTTATAAACTAACGAAATATCTAGAATCCACATTCAAAAATGAGTATGAGAGGAACTTTCCACGCAATACCAAGACAGTGAAAAATTTTCGTACTCTCAGACCAAAGAAGGCCAGAAACCAACAGGCGCCGTTTTTGAAGCGTATGGATGAATTTTCATAAACTAACCAAATATCTAGAATCAGCATTCAAAAATGAGTGAGCAATGAAGTTTCTACGCAATTCTTAGACAGTGAAAAATTTTCATACTTTCCGACCAAAGAATGCAAGAAATGAACGGGTGCTATTTTTGAAGCGTATGGATAAATTTTCATAAACTAACCAAATATCTAGAATCCGCATTCAACAATGAGTAAGGGACGAAGTTTCCACGCAATTTCTAGACATTGAAAAATTTTCGTACTTTCCGACCAAAGAAGGCCAGAAACGAACGGGCGCCGTTTTGGAGCAAATGGATGAATTTTTACAAACTAACGAAATATCTAGAATCCGCATTCAAAAATGAGTAAGAGAGAAATTTCCACGCAATACCAAGACAGTGAAAAATTTTCGTACTTTCCAACCAAAAAAGGCCAGAAACGAAGGGGTGTCGTTTTTGAAGCTTATGGGTGAATTTTTAAAAACATACCAAATATCTAGAATCCGCATTCAAAAATGAGTAAGAGAGGAAGTTTCTAAGCAATTCCGAGATAGTGAAAAATTTTCGTACTTTGCGACCAAAGAAGGCCAGAAACGAAGGGGTGTTGTTGTTGAAGCGTATGGATGAATTTTCTTAAACTAATCAAATATCTGGAATCAGCATTCAAAAATGAGTGAGAGATGAAGTTTCCACGCAATTCTGAGACAGTGAAAATTTTTCGTACTTTTCGACCAAAGAAGGACATAAACGAACAGGCACCGTTTTCGGAGCATATGGATGAATTTTCAAAAACTAACCAAATATCTAGAATCAACATTCAAAAATGAGTTGGAGAGGAAGTTTCCACGCAATTCTGAGGCAGTGAAAAATTTTCGTACTTTCCGACCAAAGAAGGCCAGAAACTAACGGGCGTCGTTTTTGAGGTGTATGGATGTGAAATCTCTTATTTATCCCCCTTAGCTTCCTTTATGATGATTTGGAACCAATTTATGGCCAAAAGTACTCAAATTTTTAAAAGGGACTAACTTGAAAACTTTCATTTTTAAGAAAGTTAGTATTCACATTTTTTAAGGCAAACTTTGAAAATTCATCACTGATTCTAGAAAAATCAAAATTTAGTGGTTCCAACTTCTATTTGAAGCTTACAAATTCCTTTATGAGGGAAAAATACTCATTTGAATAGTAACTAGTCCAATTGGTACATATTCTTTCGTGAAAATGTACTGTTCATATGGTAATTTTTTCATTTTCCCAGGATTTTATGTGATTTTCACCAAATTTGGACAGTCATAACTTTATGCACAAAACTCCAATTTTGGTGATTTTGGGCTCGTTTTAAACAATGCAATGTGAAATATTTTTTTAGAAAATTTCATCTCATTTGGAGCTAGTTTGCCATATTTCACGTTATGCCAAAGTTGGGCTTGTTTAACCAACTTCATAACTCAACCTAATGATTCTTAAACTTTTCTTAATCATAATAACCTATGTAATTAGGCATTCTTAGGCATACATTAGTTATCATGAGTCCATCATACATGCATGAGTTATATTACATGCCACTTTACAAATCTCAACAATATAATGTAAAGTTTACAACATAATTACATTCATACACATGCGCACATTTTTACTTCAAGCATCATGGATTTCCTCCTTACCCTTTGATATGCTTCCACCTAAAAATGGTTAGTTGGGAGGGTGAGATTTTTGGAAATCCCAGTGGCAAAACTTTCTAACACACATTATAAAATTGCATGACAACTTTCAATATAAGTGTGAATTCATAAAAGTGCAACATGTAACAATGAAATGCATATGGCCATAGCATACAAAAGCACATATTCACACTTTCAAACATCACAAATTTTCAATGCAAGTCTTGCATAATTCACACACATTTTCAGAGCAATTAAGATTAGGGTTAGAAGGTCTTGCTACCTTTTGCTTAACTTTCCCTTAACTTTGATGCTTTCTTGATCACACGAGAATTTGATTCCCTGCATCAAACCCTTGCCTACATAATACACAACATCATAGCCATTAAACATATGCCATTACCAAGACAAAAATCATTGTAAACCTCTCTTAAACTATCTCTTGAATTACATAAGCCTTAAGACATCAAACTTGTCTCTAATGTCTTCCAATGCTTCCACAAACTTGTGACCACTTTTACCCTACACAAAAACTTATTTTAGACTTATTGGAAGCATCAAAATCATCAAAAGAATTCATCTTCTGCCACGTTCTAGATTTGAACGAAAATTCACATGTGGAAGGAAAGTGATTCTTTTTCAAGTTTCCATGGTATCCATCATCATTTTCTTGTTTGTAAACGCATTCCCATGGATAAGATGACTTAAATTCAACTCTCCCTCATTCCATAAAAATTTTGGTAGCATAAACCCTTAGGGTTTTGAAATTCCAAAATTTGCAAAATCAAAGAACAACAACCAAACAATCACAATACAACCACCAATATGTTCCTAAGCATGTTTGGAGTTGTTTTCTAGCAACTCTTTCATCTAAATCTCACTCTTTCTTATTTCTCTCTATCAAAAACTCAATATTCCAGCAGCCAAAACTCATCATAAATCATGAAATTAAACCGTTGAAAGTGAAGAAGAAGGTTGAAAGTGAAGAAGAAGGCAGAAACCCCAACATACCTTGGATTTTTGCTCTCTTTTTCTTCCTTGGTGCCTTAAGTCTTCTTCCTCTTCTTCCCTCTTGAAGAGCACGAAATATGGGCAGAAAAATGGACTTGAAGACATTAAAAATCTGCCCACATTTAATTTTTTCTACTTGGTCCTTTAACTTGACATATTTTCAAAGTGTGTTGGCTAAATCTCAACCCTTGATATATAATCAACTTACAAATGGACACATATTATTTATGAAGAGAATGACCTTGCCATGTGTCTATGTGACTCACACTTGTGATGTCATGGTTCATGTCACCAATGTGCTAATTTAAAATAATTTAATGAAGTGATAAGATTAATCCAAGTTTTAGAAATCAATCTTACAAATTAAGCTTGATCTAATGGCTCCAAAACTTTCCACCACACCTTACATTTCTTGGCTTCTCATTGGCTCTCCTAAAGGTGTAATAATGGGCTGCACATGGGGTGTAAAAATCTGTTGTGAACCTTGGTTACACTGACCAAACCAAATTCCATTCGGTTACTTCTACCGATTATACTTTTTACCGATAAACATAACTTTATTCCGGTAAATCTTTTCTTCTTTTCTGGAGATATTTTCTTCCTCATTTAATCTCCATAATTCCCTCTTAAATATATTCAAATCATCATCCTCAAATTATCCTTTGATCCATCCAGAATTAACAGGATTATTTTATCCTGTCAAAAACTCCTGAAAACGAGCTAATTTAGAATAAATCATTTTTAGGGCCTTATAATTTTCTATATTTTTCATTGATATTCTAGCCCTTTCTTTGTCCAAAATACCTTCTAAATTGTCACAAATTAATTTTTGCAATAAATTATACTTTTGGGGATTTTTCGGGCATTTTTCCTCATTTTCGGGAAAATCACCTTAATCGTACTTTGGGCAATAATTTTGTAAGATACTATAAAATTCACTGAATTTTTCAAGACTCTGGCTTTTGGTCTTAAAGAACTCCTGATACTTTAAATACTTATTTTCAATTCATCAAATCTTTAAAATTCTATAATTCCTCATCTAGACTAAATTTCAACAATCGGTTGAATTTCTGGTAATTAGTGAGTTCTGCTATATCTTTTGGGCATCTGAGTTTTTCTGATTTTTTATCAACTTTTTGACTTTATCTTTGACTTTGTCAAATGACCAAAATGCCCTTTCTCTGTCTAACTTTCCATAAATTCCCATTTTGACCTTGACTTTATTGCCCTTGACCTTTTGGTTTTTGACCCCTTGGGCACTTCCCAGGAGGTCACCCATCCTGAGATTGCTCCAGGGTGAGCATGCTTAACTTTAAAGTTCCTAGCGACTTCCATCCACAGGCCAAATCTGCTTAACAACATCAACTTTTTTCATACTTTTTATCTGTGGATTCTAACTTGACTTTTGATTACTGGTTTAGCCCCTTTTATCTAATGACCGTACTGCCCTTGGTCTTTATGCTTAATAACTATGTCCCTGGCTTACATTCTTAAAAATCTCAAAGTCTTAGGACTAAATTCACTAGGTCTTTTTGGTCCACCAATATCTCTTCTTTTTGCACTTTTATTTCTGGGCCTTGTCTTATCTTATAACTATCGATTTAGCCTCTATGTCGGCTTACAGAAAAGGGTGGATATTACATTTTCCCCCTTAAAAATAAATTTTGTCCTCGAAATTTACACATCTGAGTCATATTTCCTTCTGTTTTCCTACATACTTTCTCTGACGCAAGTCTTTGCCAGAATACTTCTATAATTTCCTGTTGTAAGATCTTCCTTTTCATATAGGAAATAGGAAATTTCTGGCACCATGACTCAGGCTTGGGGTAAAACCAGTCATTAACTATCCTTTTCATCTTTATACATCTTCTTGGTTAGGCTTTTTTAGCCTTCAAGACCGACATAATCTTCATTATTGGAGATATCCTCAAGAATATTTGATCTCCAACCTCAACTCTAATGGTCACCTTTTATTATTGGCATGAATTAATTACTCACTTGTAACATCTTTTCAGCTTTATATTCTAAGACGTTCTATGACTGTCTCATAATCATGCCAACTTAGAGCTTCTTGATTTTTACTATTCGACCCTTACTTTTGAAAAACAAAATTTCTGAGGCAATTTTACTTATTGCCTAAATTTCAGAAATTAAAAAAACTTTTCAGTAACTTGTAATTGTGTGGAAACTTCCTCCCTTACTCATTTTTGAATGTTGATTCTAGATATTTGGTTAGTTTATGAAAATTCATCCATACGCTTCAAAAACGGCACCCGTTCGATTCTGGCCTTCTTTGGTCGGAAAGTACGAAAATGTTTCACAGTCTCGCAATTCTTGGAAACTTTATCTCTTACTCATTTTTGAATACTAATTCTAGATATTTGGTTAGTTAATGGAAATTCATCCATACGATTCAAAATTTGTGCTCGTTCGTTTCTAGCATTCTTTGGTCTGAAAGTACGAAAATATTTCACTGTATCAGTATTGCCTGAAAACTTTATCTCTTACTCATTTTGAATGCTGATTCTAGATATTTGTTAGTTTATGAAAATTCATCCATACGCTTCAACAATGGCGCCCGTTAGTTAGTTTATGAAAATTCATCAATTTGCTCCAAAAAGATGCCCGTTTGTTTCTGACCTTCTTTGGTCAGAAAGTACGAAAATTTATCACTGTCTCGGAAATGTGTGGAAACTTCTCCTCTTACTCATTTTTGAATGTTGATTCTAGATATTTGGTTTGTTTATGAAAATTCATCCATAGGCTTCAAAAACGGCGCCCGTTTGTTTATGGCCTTCTTTGGTCGGAAAGTACGAAAATTTTTCACCGTTTGGAATTGCATGGAAACTTCCTCTCATACTCATTTTTGAATGCAGATTCTAGATATTTGGTTAGTTTATGAAAATTCAACCATACGCTTCAGAAAGGCGCCCATTCGTTTCTCGCCTTCTTTTGTCGGAAAGTACGAAAATTTTTCACTGTTTCGGAATTGCATGAAAACTTCATCAGTTACACTTTTTTGAATGTTGATTCTTGATATTTGGTTAGTTTATGAAAATTCATCCATACGCTTAAAAACGGTGCCCGTTCGTTTATGGCCTTCTTTGGTCGGAAAGTATGAAAATTTTTCACTGTCTCGGAATGTCGTGGAAACTTGATCTCTTACTCATTTTTTAATGCGAATTCTAGATATTTCATTAGTTTTTGAAAATTAATCTACTTGCACCAAAAAGGCACCCATTCATTTCTTGCCTTATTTGGTCGGAAAGTACGAAAATTTTCCATTCTCTCAGAATTGCATGGAAACTTAATCTCTTACTCATTTTGGAATATTGATTCTAGATATTTGGCTAGTTTATAAAAATTCATCCATAAGCTTCAAAAACGGCACCCGTTTGTTTGTGGCCTTCTTTGGTCGGAAAGTACGAAAATTTTTCAATGTCTCGGAATTGTGTTGAAGCTTCATCGCTTACCCTTTTTGGAGTGCTGATTCTAGATATTTGGTTAGTTTTTGAAAATTCATCCATGTGCTCCAAAAACGGGGCTCGTTCGTTTCTGGCCTTCTTTGGTCAGAAAGTACCAAAATTTTTCACCGTCTCTAAAATGCGTGGAAACTTTATCTCTTACTCATTTGTGAATGCTGATTCTAGATATTTGGTTAGTTTATGAAAATTTATCCAAACGCTTTAAAAACGGCGCTTGTACGTTTCTGGCATTCTTTGTTCGGAAAGTACAAAAATTTTTCACTGTCTCGGAATTGCGTTCAAACTTACTCCCTTACTTATTTTGAATGCTCATTCTAGATATTTGGTTAGTTTTTTGAAAATTGATCCATACGCTTCAGAAATGGCGTACGTTCGTTTCTGGCCTTTTTTGGTCGGAAAGGACGAAAATTTTTCACTGTCTTGGAATTGCGTGGAAACTTTATCTCTCACTCATTTTTGAATGCTAATTCTAGATATTTGGTTAGATTTTTAAAATTCGTCCATTTGCTAAAAAAAAGGCGCCCGTTCGTTTCTGGCCTTCTTTGGCAGGAAAGTACGAAAATTTTTCGCTGTCTCAGAATTGCGTGGAACTTCTTATCGTGCTCATTTTTGAATGCTGATTCATGAAATTTTGTTAGTTTATGAAAATTCATCCGTACGCTTCAAAAATGGCGCCCGTTTGTTTCTGGCCTTTGGTCGGAAAGTACAAAAAATTTTCAATGTCTCGGAATTGCGTAGAAACTTCCTCTCTTACTCATTTTTGAATGCTGATTCTAGATATTTGGTTAGTTTATGAAAATCCATCCATTTGCTCAAAAAAGGCGTCCATTCGTTTCTGGCCTTCTATAGTCGAAAAGTACGAAAATTTTTCACTGTCTCAGACTTCTGTGGAAACTTCCTCTTTTGCTAATTTTTGAATGTGGATTCTAGATATTTGGTTAGTTTTTGAAAATTTATCCATCTGCTTAAAAAATGGCGCACGTTCGTTTCTGCCCTTCTTTGGTCGGAAAGTACGAAAAATTTTAACTATCTCGAAATTATGTGGAAGCCTCCTCTCTTACTCATTCTTGAATGCGGATTCTAGGTATTTGGTTAGTTTATGAAAATTCATCCAAACGCTTCAAAAACGCTCCCGTTCGTTTCTAGCCTTCTTTGGTCGGAAAGTACGGAAATTTTTAACTGTCTCAGAATTGCGTGGTAACTTCCTCTCTTACTCATTTTTGAATGCTTATTCTAGATATTTGGCTTGTTTTTGAAAATTCATCCATGTGCTCCAAAAACGGCGCCTATTCGTTTCTCGCCTTCTTTGGTCGGTAAGTACGAAAATTTTTCACTGTCTTAGAATTGTAATGAAACTTCCTCTCTCACTCATTTCTGAATGCTGATTCTTGATATCTGGTTTGTTTTTGAAGATTCATCCATATGCTCCAAAAATGGCGCCCGTTCGTTTCTGGCCTTCTTTGGTCGGAAAGTACGAAAATTTTTCACTATCTCGAAATTGCGTGGAAACTTACTCTCTCACTAATTTTTGAATGTGGATTCTAGATATTTGGTTAGTTTATGAAAATTCATCCATAGGCTTCAAAAATGGCGCCCGTTCGTTTCTAGCCTTCTTTGGTCGGAAACTACGAAAATTTTTCACTGCCTTGAAATTGCGTGGAAACTTCATCTTTGACTCATTTTTTAATGTTGATTCCAGATATTTGGTTTGCTTTTGAAAATTCATCCATTTTCTCCAAAAACGGCGCCCGTTCCTTTCTGGCCTTCTTTGGGCGGAAAGTACGAAAATTTTTCACCGGCTTGGAATTGCGTGGAAACTTCTTCTCTGACTCATTTTTTAATGATGATTCTTGATATTTGGTTAAACTTTGAAAATTCATCCATACGCTTCAAAAATGGCACCCATTCGTTTCTGGCTTTCTTTGGTCGGAAAGTACGAAAATTATTCACCGTCTCAAAATTTCGTGGAACCTTCCTCTCTTACTCATTTTTGCATGCTGATTCAACATATTTGGTTAGTTTTTGAAAATTCATCCCTATGCTCCAAAAAGGCGCCCGTTCGTTTCTTGCCTTCTTTGGTCAGAAACTACGAAAATTTTTCACAGTCTCAAAAGTGCGTGGGAACTTTATATCTTTCTCATTTTTGAATGCTGATTCTAGATATTTAGTTAGTTTTTGAAAATTCATCCATACGCTTCAAAAACGGCACCCATTCGTTTCTGGCCTTCTTTGGTCGGAAAGTAAGAAAATTATTTACTTTCTTGGAATTGCGTGGAACCTTCCTCTCTTACTCATTTTTGCATGCTTATTCAAGATATTTGGTTAGTTTTTCAAAATTCATCCATTTGCTCCAAAAAGGTGCCCGTTCGTTTATGGCCTTCCTTGGTCTGAAAATAAGAAAATTTTTCACTGTCTTGGAATTGCGTGGAAACTTCCCTATTCCTTATTTTTGAATGCTGATTCTAGATATTTGGTTAGTTTTGGAAAATTCATCCACTTGTTCCAAAAACGGCGCCCGCTCGTTTTTAGCCTTCTTTTGTCGGAAAGTACGAAATTTTTTCACTGTCTCAGAATTGCTTGGAAACTTCCTCTTTTACTCATTTTTTTAATGTGAATTCTAGATATTTGGTTAGTTTATGAAAATTCATCATACGCTTCAAAAACTGCGCCCGTTCGTTCTGGACTTCTTTGGTCAGAAAGTACGAAAATCTTTCACTGTCTTGGAAATGCGTGGAAACTCCCTTTCTTCCTTATTTTTGAATGCTGATTCTAGATATTTGGTTAGTTATTGAAAATACCTCCATTTGCTCCAAAAACGGCGCCCTTTGTTTTTGGCCTTCATTGGTCGTATAGTACGAAAATTTTGCACTGTCTCGGAATTGCGTGGGAACTTCCTCTCTTACTCATTTTTGTGTGCTGATTCTTGATATTTGGTTAATTTTTGAGAATTCATCCATTTGCTCTAAAAAGGAGCCTGTTCGTCTCTGGCCTTCTTTGGTCAGAAAGAACGAAAATTTTTCACTGTGTCCGAATTGCGTGAAAATTTCCTCTCTTACTCATTTTTGAATGCGGTTTGTTTCTGGCCTTCTTTGATCGGAAAGTATGAAAATTTTTCAGTGTCTCATAATTGCGTGGAAGCTTCCTCTCTTACTCATTTTAGAATGCTGATCCTAGATATTTGGTTAGTTTTTGAAAATTCATCCACTTGCTCAAAAAAGGCACCCGTTCGTTTTTTGCCTTTTTTGGACAGAAAGTACGAAAATTTTTCACAGTCTCAGAATTGCGTGGAAACTTCCTCTCTTACGCATTTTTGAATGCGGATTCTAGATGCAATATCCATAAATTTCTATGCTAGCTAAATGTAATGCTAATCCGATAGCTAGGAAATGAAAAGAGAAATCAGAGGTAAATAGTATAGAAAGAAAGACTATAGGCCGAAAGTCGTAAGGATAGACTTGGCTTAGTA
>JANTPZ010123854.1:0-30225 GCA_025593235.1 Vachellia pachyceras | reverse complement strand
TTGGGTTTTAATAATTCTCTTGAAATAACATGGAAGGCCAAGATGAAATCTTCTCTCATAAGCTTCATCCAAGGGTGGAAATTGCTCCCACATGTGTGCCACTTCCCTTGCCCTTATTGGTCACTTAAATGGCATCATTATGACTGTAACTAAGGGGTTAGAAATCTGGTTGGAGTAACCAAACTGAATCCCCTTCAGTTACTTCTACCGATTGCACTTTTTACCGGTAAACATAACTCTATTCCGGTAAATCTTTTTCTACTTTTCTGAAAATATTTTCATCCTTATTAAATCTCCATAATTCCATCTTAAATATATTAAAATCATCATCCTCAAATTGTCCCTTGATCCATCCAAAATTAACATGATTATTTTATCCCGCTGAAAACTCCTGAAAACGAGCAATTTTAGAATAAAGCATTTTTAGGGCCTTATAATTTTCTTCATTTTTCATTGATATTTTAGCCCTTCTCTTTTCCCCAAAATACCTTCTAATTGTCCTAAATTAAATTTTGTAATAAATTATGTTTTTGGGGATTTTCGGGCCTTTTTCCTCATTTTCGGGGAAATCGCCTTAATCGTACTTTGGGCAATAATTTTGTAAAATACTATAGAATTCACTAAATCTTTCTAGACTCTGGTTTTTGGTCTTAGAGAACTCCTGATACCTTAAATAAATATTTTCAATCATCAAATCTTTTAAATTCCATAATCCATCATCCAAACCAAATTTCAACATCGGTTGAATCTCTAGTAATCAGTGAGTTCTGCTCTATCTTTTGGGCATCTGTGGATTTTTCTGACTTTTGGTCAACTGTTTGACTTTTTGACTTTGACTTTGTCAAATGACCAAAATGCCCTTACACTTTCTCTTAATGACCAAAATACCCTTTCACAGTCTAACTTTTCATAATTTTCCATTTTGCCCTTAACCTTTTGGCCCTTGATCTGTTGGTTTCTGATTCCTAGGGCAACTTTCCAGGAGGTCACCCATCCAAAAATTTCTCCAGGGTGAGCACGCTTAACTTTACTATTCCTACCGGCTTTCATCCACCAGGCTAAATCTGATTCTGCGACTTACGGCCCAACAGCATTAACTTTTTCCGTACTTTCTATCCATGGCCTCTAACTTGACTTTTGATTACTGGTTTAGCCCTTTTTATCCAATGACCATATTGCCCTTGGTCTTTATACTTAATAACAATTATGTCCATGGCTTATATTCTTAGAAATCTCAAAGCCTTAGGACTAATTTGACCAGGGTCTCTTAATTCCACTGACATCTCCTTTTTCTGTACTTTTATTTTTGGGCATTGTCTTATCTTATGACTATCGATTTGGCCTCTATGTCGGTTTACAATGCATATTGGTTAATCAACATTTGTGCATCATTTTAATTGGAGGATGATATGGTTAAATAACTCATTTTTAATGTTAAAATGTTGTAAATATATGTTTTATCAATATATATTGATTAACCATTAATCTCATATTCATTTAGATGCTTAGAACTGATTTTTGAAGTTAATACTCAAGCAATGGATCATAATACTTGAGTATGATGAGTTTTTGAAGTTTTCTAGGCAATACTTGAAGCAATGGCCAATCATAATTATCAGGTATTGATTTTTTGGTGTCAACACTGGAGCATTAGGCTATAATGCTCTAGCATTGACCTTTGGGACTCGGTGCTCGAGCATTGGATCTCTAATGCTCGAGCATCGGCCACATCTATTTTCTGTCAACTTGATTTATGTCTAGTACTTTGATAATATCTCCTAAAATACAACTCTGATTGATGTGAAACAAATTTCATATGAAACTAGACTCCTAATTCATTTCATATACACAAAGAACAGCATTAAATGATTTCAAATGAAGGAAATATAAATTCCTAAACTTGGCGGTCAAAGCTGAATGCATTATTTCTGACCTTTGCTTATTGAATCCATCAAAACTTTCTTTATATAATAGATTTGGGACTGATTCTTATTTCATGTGAAAATATGCTTTCAGAGATTTCGATTGATATATTATTTGCAAAGTTTGGAGTTGAATTCAGAGAGATATGGTCGTTGAAAGTTAAGATACAAGCTGAATTCTGGATCATGACTCCAATGCTCGAGCACTGGATAGGTGCTCAAGTATTGGGCCTCATAATCAGATTTTCTCCACAAAAATTGCCAATGCTTGAGCACTGGCACCTAATGCTCGAGCACTGAGCTCAAAAATCAGTTTTTCACGTAATGCTTTCACCCAATGCTCCAGCATACGGATCAAGCACAACCAGCACTTGAGCATTAACACTTAATGCTCGAGCATTGTGCTTCTGGATGCAATGCTTTCATGAAACACTGCAAGCATTGACAACAAGCACCACCAATGCTCGGTACTAGAAACCAATGCTCAAGCATCGAGTTTAAAATTCTTCTATTCACTTATGCTTTCCGAAAATGCTCCAGCATGCTCTGAGGATTATGACTTAACACTCGAGCATTAAAGTGTAATGCTCGAGCACTTTTTCTCTGACAGCTGAAGTCTGACAACTTCACTTACTCTCTACCAAATTTTTCCTTATTTGTGTAACGACTTTAGAACATCAACTGCTCTCATAAATGCTTCATGCTTAGACTTATTAACAAGGAATAGGCATCTCTGAACATGTATTCAGCGTGGGCTCTCAACGGATAAATTCACAAACAACGTCTCTCTTCGTGTCAAAGCCATATAACACATAACTTTATACAACCTCATCCAACGAAGCAGAAGTGTAACAAAAGCAACACACTTTCTAACGGATTAATCTTCATCAATAAACACTTGCTTCCTGTCAAGACTCCAACAGCTATTCTTTCTCTTTCAACAATCAAATTTATCAGAGCAGACCAAGTTTTAAAAACAGAGCATAAGAGCCGAAGCGAAATAGAAAATACAATGCCTCTCTCCAACGGATATAATTTGCTAACATCTATAAATATGAGGTAGCGACAAACAGAGAAAGGAGACGAAGTTTATGGAGTCACCAAAAATAAAATAGAGTGTGGATTCGAGGAAATCACACAATTTTAGGACTCTGATATTATACTTCTCCATGAGCTTCAATGTCAATACAATCCGCTTCATAGAGTGAAGCATTTCCCAAATGTAATCATTCCAACCTTTTGAGAGTCGCTTAGGATAGACCTGAGTGAAATAGAGTGTAACCTTACATATGGTAAGAGGGAGTAATTGTAAAGGTTTCTTAAGTACCTACGTTATAAACTTGAGTGGGTTCATAAATGCCTGGAAACATTTATGGGCTTCTCAAGTACCCACCGTTACGAACTTGAAATAGCTTCACAAGTGCTACAGAGAACTACAGTTGTAATGGTTTTCCAAGTACCTAGTTTAAACCTAGATGTTATAGTGGATTGAAAATCTCAGAGGAGTCTAAGAACTGGATATAGGTCAGAGAGGGCCGGACCAGGATAAATTTTTGTGTGATTATCTTACCTTCATCTTCTCAAATTTCTAATTGGTCTTTCTTACTCAATCTGATTTCATACTCTGTTTTGATTAACTTGTGATTCAGACATTTTGATCAATTAAGTTTTGAATGAAAATTTTTGTAACACCCAATTCACCCCCTCTTGGGTGACAGCCATCTTAACAGATCATAATTCACATCAGAAGTTGTGGCTTCCCTAATTGTTCTTCTTATATTATTTGTGTTATTCTCTCCAATCCACTCTTCTTCACATTTCTTCTATTACCACCATTCCCCAGTTGGTTTCCATTCAGGTTTTGGTTCTGGGGGTTTGGTTGGTTCTCAGCCATCTCTATCTCTCTAGAAGGATCTCCTAAACCCCTGAAAACAAGCAATCGGAGGGCAAAATATTTTTAGGGCCTTAAAAATTACTATATTTTCCACTGATACTCTAGCCCATTTTCTTTTCCCAAATTGCCCTCTAGATTGTCAAAAATTAATTTTTGAATAAAATTAGATTTCCAGGGTTTTCGGGTCTTTTTCCTTATGTTAGGAGAAATCGACTTTATCAGATACTGGCAATAATTTTATAAAATACTATAAAACTCACTTAATTTTTCTATAATTTGGTATCTGATATTTGAGAACTCCTGATACCTTAAATAATTATTTTTCCCTTTTCTACCCTTCAAAATTCTATAGACAGAAATCTAGTCCGAATATGGAAAATCAGTGAATCACAGTTGTGACCAGTCAGTCATGCTTTGTCTATTGGAAATCTATAAATTTTTTGTCAACTATTGACTTTGACTTTGTCAAATAATCAAAATGCCATTCCATTTTGTCTTATTTACCATTTTGCCCTTATTTTACTAATATTTCATAATTCTCATTTTACCCTTACCTTTTACACTTAAAGACCTTTATTTCCTTAATCTTTTTGTCAAATGACATATGGGTCATTCCCAGAAGGTTACCCCTTTTTACATTACTCTAGGACAGCACGCTTAACCTTGGAGTTATTATAAAATTCCATCCACTAGGCCAGTTCTGACTTTGCGTCTTCCGGTCCATAACCTTTCTCTCTTTATGCAATATCTCTGGATTCTAATTCATTCCATAACTACCGGATTGGTATTTATTTCAGTTAGCAATAAAATCATAGATATTACAATTACAACTGCAAGCAAATATTTAAATTACAAGTCACAAGCACTAACTCAGTAACTATCAACTAATAACATAAATACGGATTAAAACTACTACTCTTCTTTGAAGCTCTAGAAACTCAAGCCTTCTCTATAACACTCTTCACTTTACCTCATTAGCTTCATAGTATACCATTATTGAACCACTTTAGGGCCTTACATGTGATATCCGTATATTTCAGTGATCTGAAATAAAAGCCAAACTTGTAGTTATGTGTTAAATTAAGGTCTAGAGATGGAAAGTATAGAAAAAGAGAAAGGTGATAGAGCGAAGGTATTAAAGTCACCTTGGTCCTAGTGGATGGAATTCTTTTAAGAAACGCGTAGTTAATCGTGCTTGCCCTAGAGTAATGACAAGCTGGGTGACCTTCAGGGAAGGATCCAAATGTCATTAAACACGAAGACCAAGGGTAGAAAGGTCAGTATGCAGCAGAGCTGAAAGGTAAATATGGAAATAAGAGGAAAAGGTAAAAGTATTTTGGTCATTTGACTGAAGTCAAAGTCAAGAGTCAAAAAGTCAAATGTTAACCAAAATATCAGAAAAATTCCCAGATGCCCAAAATATAGAGCAGACTGATCAACTGAGATTCAACAAATTTTGAAATTCGGCGAATTTTGAAGATTAGACGGTCAAAAATAATTAGTTGAGATATTAGAAGACCTCAAACAACTAAGTTCAGAACATGGAAAAATAAAGTGAATTTTCTAGTATTTAATAAAATTGTTGCCTAGAATCCGATAAAGGTGATTTCCCGAATCAGAAGGAAAATTCCTCAAAAAAACCCTGAAATTGGGTTTTCTTTAAAAATTAATTACAAATATTCCTGTACGCATTTTGAGGAAATGAAAGGGGTTAAAGTATCAGTAAAAATTCTAGAAATTTTTTTGTGGCCAAAAACCCAGTTGCTTATTAGTAGGCCGTTTATCGGTGTTTCGACAAAGTAAAATAACCATGTTGGAACTTGAGGATTTCTAGGGGTATTATTGGAATAATTGTTTTGTTATATTAGTTAATGATATTTGGAGATTGAAAGAGGAATAAATTTTCCCTAGAAAAGTAGAAAAGTTTACTGGAATAAAGTTACTTTTACCAGTATAAGTTATAACCGAATCAAGTAACTGGATGGAGCTGGATTTGTTAGAGTAACTAAGTCTCTAACCAGATTTTTAGACTCAATTATGGCTCATTAAATGCAACCAATAAGAGGAGGAAGAATGTCTCACGTGGTGTGACTCTTGGATCCCTGGATCATGACTTTGTTAGCAAGATTTAATCCAAGCCATTGGATTAATTTGGCTTATCATTAAAGCCTTTTTGGACAGATTTTTCCTTCATTTACAGCCCTCACTTTCATGCCCAAGCAGCCCCAAAAGAATGAGAAGAGTGGCAGCCATGAGAGCTCAAGAAGAGAGGAAAAATCTCCAAGAAATCCAATGTAAATTGAGTTTTGATGCAATCTTTTGCATATTCTTGATCCTTAGAGCTTCCTCTACCTTTATATCGGTTTAGATTTTTGGTTTTGGCTCTCTTTTTATGGCGGGAAAGTCAGGGTTCATGAGAGGAAAAAATGAGAAAGAGTGGGATTTAGAGAAAAAGATTGGTTGCAAATCACTCCTTCCATGATAAGGAGTTGATTAGTGTATGATTTGTGTTGATTGTTGTTATTTGGAATTTTGGAATATCAAACCCTAAGGGGAGGTGCTGCATTTTTTTCTCCATGAAAAGGGAAGGTGCTTTTGATGTTAAATAATGAATGGCATGTGTTGTGGGAGTAAAAAAATGCAATTGCATGCAGTGGAAGTTGAAAAAAAAATCACTTTGCTCCTTATTTTTCTGTTTTCCGTCCAGTTCTGTAACAGTAGGGAAGGAGCTAGATTTTGCTGATTTTGATGCTTCCACTGAATTTAGAAGGTAAAATTGTGTGGGTATAAGTGAGAAAAGAATTTTGGAAGCATTAGAAACAATTTTAGCAAAGTTCAGGGTCAACTGAATTACTCAAACAAAACAAAGGGGAGACGAGAGCTGGATGTATCAATTGCAAGGTTGCATCATCTTCAAACTCATTTAGGGCTTCAGAAAGATGGTGCATCTCCCCATCTTAAGCCCTTTGACAGAGAAGTAAACAAACGTGGGAAGGTTATCGATGATCTCAGGCTCAAGACCCCGCAATGTACTGGTTAGGGTCAGATCTTCCTTGGAAGGTGACCATGTTGCTCTAGCCGTGAAGTGGAGGTGAGGGACGATGTCGTGTTTCTAAAAGATAGCGGTGGACTTGCAGAAGATGAAGTTGATGGTGTCGATGACTATAGAGTAAGTGACGAACTAGCCCTTTAGTAAGCCATGAATTCGTCTCCTCTCCTGTGAGTCACGGAGACTCTGATTGGCCCTTTGATCCCCCCAATTGCTTTGAAAAAGTTATTTCTCGAGCCTTGAATCTGTCTCCTTGTATTAGAGAGCATCACGTGGGAGAGAGAAGCAAGGAGTCTGATTTTTGTTGAGTTGGCTATTGAATGCAGTCTAACGGACATTTCATCAAGTCTCAACTATAAAAGGACCAGCATTCACTACAGAAGATGACGAACATCCTGAGCATTAAAGTCTGCATTTACTACGTTCTCTGTTATCCTTCATTAAATCATTCTGAGCTTCATTATTATCCATCTACCCTTTTAAGAGAGTTATCCGAGGCCAAAATACTTTGTAAACTTGTGAGGTACTCAAGGTCGAGGCCTTGAGTGTATTGGGATGAAAGTGAGTTAGAAAACATAGAGTATCATACTCTGTTGTAGTGAAAAGAGAAAGGGGGAGTGATTCCCAGATTGTAAAGGCTTGTGAAGCCTGATTTGCTGTTGATAGTGGATTTGGAAATTTCGGGGGTGCCCTGAGGACCGGACTGACACAAATCATTAAATGCAACTAATAAGAGGAGGAAGAATGTCTCATGTGGCGTGACTCTTGGATCCCTGGATCATGACTTTGTTAGCAAGATTTAATCCAAGCCATTGGATTAATTTGGCTTATCATTAAAGCCTTTTTTGTCAGATTTTTCCTTCATTTACAGCCCTCATTTTCGTGCTCAAGCAGCCCCAAAAGAATGAGAAGAGTGGCAGCCATGAGAGCTCAGGAAGAGAGGAAAAATCTCCAAGAAATCCAATGTAAATTGAGTTTTGATGCAATCTTTTGCATATTCTTGATCCTTAGAGCTTCCTCTACCTTTCTATCGGTTTAGATTTTTGGTTTTGACTCTCTTTTTGTGGCTGGAAAGTTAGGGTTCATGAGAGGAAAAAATGAGAAAGAGTGGGATTTAGAGAAAAAGATTGGTTGCAAATCACTCCTTCCATGATAAGGAGTTGATTCGTGTATGATTTGTGTTGATTGTTGTTGTATTTGGAATTTGGAATCTCAAACCCTAAGGGGAGGTGCTGCATTTTTTTCTCCATGAAAAGGGAAGGTGCTTTTGATGTTAAATAATGAATGGCATGTGTTGTGGGAGTAAAAAAATTCAATTGCATGCAGTGGAAGTTGAAAAAAAAAATCACTTTGCTCCTTATTTTTCTGTTTTCCGTCCAGTTCTGTAACAGTGGGGAAGGAGCTGGATTTTGCAGATTTTGATGCTTCCATTGAGTTTAGAAGGTAAAATTGTGTGGGTATAAGTGAGAACAGGATTTTGGAAGCATTAGAAACAATTTTAGCAAAGTTCAGGGTCAACCGAATTACTCAAACAAAACAAAGGGGAGACGAGAGCTGGACGTATCAATTGCAAGGTTGCATCGTCTTCGAACTCGTTCAGGGCTTCAGAAAGGCGGCGCATCTCCCCATCTTAAGCCTTTTGACAGAGAAGTAAACAAACGTGGGAAGGTTATCGATGATCTCAGGCTCAAGACCCTTTATATTCAATTTTTACCCTTTATTTTGTAGAATGAATATTTTAAAATTTTAGAGAATGTTGAATAATAGATAAGTTATAAATATATTATTAATCTTAATTTTATTGTAAAATGAATATTATTGTGAAGTGTATTTTTAATTTTTTTATTTCTTACCAGTTTGACCCCTGGTCTGACCCACTGACCCTTAACCTACTGTCTTATTCAGTTAGTCACCGGTCCAGTTTCCTGTACCTTGACATTTTTACACCTTTACATTATGTTGATATATTACCTATTTTAAATATAGATGGGTATTTTTACAGATTCAAAAAAATATACGTGTTGAATATTCATTTAATAAAATTTCATACACAAGTGAATGCATCAGTGTCATGCCAAATTTATTCTACCATTTAACATATTTAGTTCAATCTATGGGAAATATATTCAAATTAGTTGTGTGACATTCGTGAGAAAAGAAAATCATAACGTAAAAAATAATGTATACAAAATCGTAAGGAAATGTTTTAAAGGGAATACAATGTATTTTATTCCAACTTCTTAACATATTAACATATTTGTGTTTTGAGATTTAAAATTAATGTAAAATAGTTAATTATAGATTCTCTATTTAAAATATTTTTATTAGATTTACCTATATCTTATTTCTGGCGTTTATAAAAATATGCCTATATGTATTTGCTTATAGTATTATAAATCAATTGTTTGATCTACCATTTGAATATTTCAATTGATATTCTTCAGAATCATTCAAATTACGAGATTGTAAAATCTTTTTTCCCCCTTTTTGCGCCTGACCTATATCTATATCTCTAGTCTCACGGCAGATGCAAAATTTCCGTTATTTAGCTTATCTATGAATTAAAAAAAAATTCTGCAACTGTACGGGTAAATTTCATTACTTTCAGAAATTATATTAGTTTATGAATTTATATAATTCTAAAACATTATAAAGCATATTTTTATAATGAAACTTATATATAATTTATTTAAGATTTTTTAACAAATAATATGTTATTGCAGTTAGTAAATTGGATATATATTTATTATTTTGATTTATATACATGAAACAAATAATCGGTTAGTAATTTGTTCAACAACTGTCATGCGTGAATATTAACTTGTATTTAATTTCATATGCTAATGTTGCGATTTAATATTTAATAGTAATAATAATATATAGAAGATTATATTATTATATTTAAATATTTCTATCTAAAAGAAATATTCAGAAATATATATCTATTTTATTTTTAAATATAATTAGGAGACTACCTTTTTTGTGTATTAATGTGGTATCCACATATACAAACTGAACTAAACTAATTAAATTAAATTATTTTATTTTATTAAATAATGAAAAAATATTTTAGGCATAAAATAATATGCGTTTAATCTCTTGGCAAAAAAAGGAGTTTGTTTTTATAATAATTGATTAAATTATCTGGTATCGAAGATTACGACGGACCTCTAAAATTTTGAAACATCAACCTTATCTTTCTTTAATTTTTTTTGGCCAGTGAAGTGTTTCTTTAATCTTAAAAATAAATCTTTAAAATTTCATTGCCTCTTTTCCCCTCACCAAAAATTACTGTTACTATTTTTGTGCCAGCTTCTCAATAGGCCATAATTTCTTTAATTTCACCGTCACCGACCTTCCATCCTCGGATCGAATCCCATATAACTTTTCTGTTGATCTACTATCCCTATTGGATTCGATTTATCCATCATTGATTTCAACAACGTATCTATACCTAAAAACCCTTTGATCCCTTTTCACCATCTAACGTGTTTGGAGGCCATGGATGAGGACTATGGGTACAGTGAGGACGATTACAATTACTCCGATCAGGAAGAAGATGACTTGGACGACGACGACGACGCCCATATCAAATCGTTGATGGCTAAGGGTCCCACAACTCAGGTGATCACACGAGAATCACTTGCCGCTGCGCAGAAAGAAGATCTTCACCGAGTTATGGAATTGCTTTCACTGAGAGAACACCAAGCTCGTACCCTTCTTATTCATCACCGTTGGGATGTGGAGAAGCTTTTTGCAGTGTATGTGGAAAAGGAAAAAGCCACCTTGTTCGCCGAAGCCGGTCTTACTGTGTATGAACCGTCTGGTTCAGATTCATCATCATCCGCTCCTACTTCTAGCGTATGTGAAATCTGCGTAGAGGATATTCCCAGCCATGAAGCCACAAGGATGGATTGTGGTCACTATTTTTGCAACGATTGTTGGACATCTCACTTCATCGTTAAGATAAATGAAGGCCAAAGCAAGCACATCACCTGCATGGCACACAGATGTAACGCAATTTGTGATGAAAATGTTGTGAGAGATCTGGTTGGTAGAGAGCAACCCGAAATAGCGGAGAGATTCTATCGGTTTCTTCTTGAATCCTACATTGAAGACAACGAGAGAGTGAAATGGTGCCCTAGCATTCCTCACTGTGGCAATGCAATCCGTGTTGAGGAAGAAGAACTATGTGAGGTGGAATGTTGTTGCGGCTTACAATTTTGTTTTAGTTGTTTGTCGGAGGCCCATTCGCCGTGTTCTTGTTTAATGTTGGAATTGTGGTCAAACAAGTGTCGAGACGAGTCAGAAAATGTTAACTGGATCACAGCTCACACAAAGCCTTGCCCTAAATGCAAAAAATTAGTGGAGAAGAACGGTGGCTGCAATTTGGTTAGCTGTATGTGTGGTCAAGCATTTTGCTGGCTCTGCGGCGAAGCCACCGGCCGGGATCATACTTGGTCAACTATAAGCGGCCATAGTTGTGGTCGTTATCAGCCGCAACAGAAACTAGCTGAACTTGCCAAACAAAATCTTGATCGATACTTGCATTATCATAATCGATACAAATCTCACACGGATTCTTTGAAGCTTGAGAGTAAGTTGAAAGAGACTATGCAACAGAAGGTTGCTGTTTCAGAGGAGAAGATCAACAATGATTCGGGCCTGATAGATTATAGCTGGGTCGATAATGGACTCTCAGGACTTTTCAGATCGAGGCGAGTGCTTTCTTATTCGTACCCGTTTGCTTATTATGTGTTTGGAGGTCAGTTTTTCAAGGATGACTTGTCAGAAGAGGAAAGGCAAAGAAAGCAAAACTTGTTTGAGGACCAGCAGCAGCAGCTGGAGGCAAATGTAGAGAACCTTTCAAAATTTCTGGAGGAACGCTTTGACGAGTTTGAATATGAAAAGATAATGGAAATAAGAGATCAAGTCATTAATCTCTCAGCCATAGTTGATAATCGGTGCCAGAAAATGTACGAGTACGTTGAGAATGACTTGTTGGGTTCTCTTCATCAAAGGATTGCTCCTTACAGATCAAAAGGCATAGAGAAGGCATCCCAACTTGATGCAGCTTCTTAATGAAAGCCAATTAATAATAATAGTTATATATTGGTGGATCATTCTAACAAAATTGCTTGTATTTGATGCAATCAATCATTTTAATTTGTGGGGGTATATACCATAAATAGTTTTCTTCGTAGCTCTCTGCTTATTTCTCCCCTTGAGATTAATCCTGGAAAAACAATTTTCGGAATTATTTATTCTCATACCTTTATTAGAGATATGCAAATCTAATTATTTATTCTAATGCCTCCGGACTCAACGACCTTGGCGCTGATTAGATTAGCAAAAGAAGCTACATTTTTAATATAATTTGTAGTTTACGAGGTAAGTATATAAAATGAGATTTGTCTCGATTTATGTTAATATGACTTTATAATGGTTGGACAAATAAGGCCTTTAGGGGTTGTACGTATAAGACTTTATAACTAATTCATTCTATTTGTTTTTAACAGATAATAAAATCTATAAATTTAGGAACACAAGTATAATTTAAACCTATGGAATATGGGTTAAGTTTTGGAACATATATACTATCACCTTTAGTGGATTAGGGCCCATTTCTATTTGGATTGGAGTAGAAATAAAAATAGAGATAGTAAGGGTCAATAGAGGTAATTCTTCCTCTATGTTTTTTAATTTCAAATTCAAGTAACCACCCACATGTAAAATATGGGATGTGGCCTGGGGAAGGTTTCTATATTAGTGGAAAAGCAATTCCCAACAAAATTCTTTCTATGCTCTTTCAGTTCTCTCTTGTCATTGTATGTTATTTGTTGTATAACTTAATCAGATTTCGTATCGTTGTTCTAATTCTTCTGTGGATGCTTAGTGAGTCAACTGGATTCCATGTACACCTTAAATCCTTTAGTGGTATCAGGTTTGTTTTTTAGACAAGAATGATAATGTAACACCTCACTTTATTCCTCTTTCCTTCATTATAAACGAATAATGAATCACTTAAATACATTTAAAATTAATGAAATGACCAAATAAGTGAAATTGAAAATTTTGGACAAAATTACTATTCACAAGTAAATTCTAAAATTTTGGCCATCTTTAAAAATTTATAACTTATTCTATAAAAATCGAAATCGAATGGTTCAAATCTCTAAATGAAGGTTATGAAATTCACTATAGGGAAGAAATCTCATTTTGTCCAATCTCTTTACCAATTAATATAGAAAAATTATTCATTTGGTCATTTTCTAATTTTTCAGATTTTTTCTCTTAACTTTGAACAACCATAACTTTCTATTTACACATTTAATTTTTGCAAACTTTGACTCATTTAAAGCGTAGAATGTGTACTATTTTCTAAAAAAAATACATGTTAATTGGATTTCATTTGTTGTTTTTAACTGTTACATCAACTTGGATCCTTGTTGAAGGCTTTAGACCCTTTTAGTATTGTTTTGCATGCTCACATTCTTCCCTTCCATGCATATATCCAAATTACCAGAGAATATAACATGCTTGATCTATATACACATTATTAACCTTAAGTTCTTGAACATGAACATGCATTACTACCCTTAAGTTATTACACCCACATTTTGCCAAGGCATATCATCATCATCATTAGTAATGCATGTTCATGTTCAAACGAGAATTTGCATGTTCATACATTACTCAACATAACATTATCATGAAATCACACAATCAACAATGATAACAATATAAATGTAGAAGTTAGAGAATTTGCTACCTTATTTGCTTAACTTCTTGGATCTTTAAGGGCTTCATTCTTGCACTTTGGAACTTTCCTCTATAGAAATTAAAGTCCTACACATCACATAATGAAATTGGCATTAATGATAAGCCAATATCAAGCACCAAGACATGTTAAAACTTGCTCAAATTCCTCTTGACTCTTAGGGCCCTAAAATCCTTAATCTTGCAAAAAAAAAACTTGTTCCAATGCTTCCAAAATCACTTTCTTACTTGTATCCTATACAATTTTCCTTCTAAACACGTTGGAGGCATTAAAATTATCAAAAAAATTGATTCCTTCATCCACATACCTTGTAGGCCGAAATATTCCAAAAATTTGGAAAAATGATTTTTTACTTTCTACATTCAATTACATGCATAAACACATTCCTAAACTATTTTCCCATCACTAAACATCACAAGCACTCTTTTTCTTCCATGAATAGTGCTGTCAGCAACAATGAACAATAACTTCATGCCAAAAATTCATATATACATAAAAACAATACAAAACAACTATCACAAGGTTCTAAATCATGCAAAGTTGTTTTATAACAACTCTTTCATCTAAATCTCTCTCTTTTCACTTTCTCTATCAAATATCATAGAATTCCAGCAGCACTTACACAACATATTGGCAAAAAGAAAACTGATTAAATGGAAGAGGAGGGCTAGAAGTAAAGAAATATGGAAGATTACATAATAAAATCACAACTTGCCTTGAATATGGGATGGATTTTGCTCTCCTTTTCTCCTTCTCTTCCCTACGGCTCACTCTTTCTTTTCCTCTCCTCACTTGGCCAACTTATGACCGGAAAATGAAGGCTTCATGAACAATCTTGAAGCTTAAAGAGTTGCTCCATGTGACTAATTAAGTGTGAGGCTCGGTTGGACTGATAAAGAAACTTTACTTTGAGATATTCTACTACATGGTTAAAATATCTTTTTATCTTGCCATTAGAAAGTGACAAGTGGTGAAATTCAGTCCACACAATATGCTTTATACAAATAAAGTTACTTTAGCAGTCCTTAAGGCCATTTTATCGGCCTGGAATTACTTTTTGGGAATTTCTTTATAACTAAATTTGAGTAGGGTCATTAAACATTTTCAAAATCCATGTGATACCTCCATGATTTTTCTTTCCATGTTCTACTTCCGGAATTGCCTTCCATTAATTTTTGAAGAAAACCCAGTTTCGGGGTTTTCCTGAGTTGTTTCTTTCCGTTTCGGGAAATTGCCTCTGACTTTTTCTTGAAAATAATTTTATAAATAACTAAAATTTTGAAGCTATTTTTCCCTCTTATGAAATGATACATTTGAGGCCTTTGCATATTTTAGATAATAAAATCTAATTATTTATTTATTTAATATTGAAATATTAAATAACCTTTAAAATTCATGCAAATATTATTTTGGTCCTTTCGATCTGAATTGGGCATCAATTACTAATCAGTGAATTTTTCTCTATCTTTGGGACTATGTGAAATTTTCTGACATTTTGGTCAAACTTTGACCAAAATGCCCTTTGGCTTTTCTTTATTTTCCAAAATTCCATTAATTTCATAAATGGCAATTTGGTCCCTTGAATTTCAAAAAAAACCACTTTAGCCCATTTTTAAATGACACCTTGGTCATTGAATTTCAAATTGACACTTTCTTCCCTTATCTTTTTCAAAATGACCATTTTGCCCTTACTTTTTATAATCTTGGCAAAATGACATTTTCACTCTTACTTTCCTTTCTTTTCATCATCAGGACCCGTAATTAGGCTTTAGTTACTTGTTTAGCCTTTTTATTCAGTTATCGAAAGCCTGGATATTACAAGAACTTTCCTCTATTGATATAATTTATCATTTTATACCCTATGTTGTTATATGCTAGTAAAAATCATTATTCCTCTCCTTATAATTATATGCTTTGAGATTTGTTTCCCATAAATTTGCAAATCAAATTTTGTCATTACCATTTTAGATTATATTATGAGAAAACCTAAGATTTAGCCCATGAAACTATTTAGAAGATGTGAAATAGGGAAAATCCAAAATTTTGGAACCCAAAAACATAAGAAAACATTGTTGGGAAAAGAACAATTTGTTTTAGAAGTATCTGAGATTGGATCACAATAAAACTACATCTTATGGCGATAAAAGTGGTTCCATTGAGTATATCTAAAAAGCAAAGAAAACAACATCAAGAATGCATAAAACCATAGGCGGACCTGTGTTGATCTGAGGGGGTGCAGCCGCACCCCCTGACTTCCAGAAAATTAGGTATATATTAGTACTATGTGATTTATTTTGCACCCACTCATTCGCTAATTTTGAACCCACTCAATTTTTACTCAAATTCTTTTCAAAACATATTAAGAATAAGTCCCATTTATCCTCAACCCATTATTAGAAAAATAGTTTGCACCCTCTGAATCTGGGTCCTGGATCCGCCACTGCATAAAACGGAGGACGGATGGTGAAGTTATGGAGGAGAGAAGGGTTGTGTCAACTCCATGCCATATGGATCTGGTGCTACCCAGCAGGAGTTTGAAGTCAACTTCTAGAACTTCAACGACACTGTTTCAAGCTTTTCCATTAGAAAAAAAATGAAACACCTTGTTTTGGGCAGGAATGAGGAGTCTGGGCTAAACACACAAAACAAGTGGGGCTTAATAGTGCGGTACATGTTGCTTACTGTACCAAATAATTATAAAATATTTATAATAATCTTACTATTTTTATTTGAGACAAATATAAACTGAGAGTTCTTGAAGCGTTGTACTAAAGAATTTTGTTCTTTTGGATGTTGCCCAAGTGGAGAAACTTGTTAGTATGAATTGCATAGTGGTGGATCAAAAAAGGAACAAATTATTGGTTACAACGTCTAAATATTTATCCCAACTTGTATTGGGTAAAGGAATGTGAAACTGTGAGTGGAGAATGAGCTAAATTTTTATTTATTTGAGCATTAGACTCTAAGAGATGACCTAGAAGGAGAATATCTTAAAGAGGATCAAGAGGAAGATGATTTGAAATAAGGTTCAATTGATCTTGAAATGGTATAAGAGGCACAGGCGGAAGAAAATTCAAAAGATGAATATGAAGTAAGCCTAAATATCCATTATCTTCAGGAAACTGATGTCAAGATTCAAGTTTGAACAATCCTCAAAAGAGGTCGAAGTGAGTGATCTAATACTTAAAAGGTAGTATTTTTTATTGAAGTGCAAGGGATTTTCAAATAGAGAGATTTCGTCACACTTGAACCTTGGATCAAGGTGAAATTTAAGGAAAAAGATGCCCTACAAAAAGACATTTGGAGGATCTGTTTAATAACTTATAGAGGCCTGTGTTTAACATAGACCTCACATCCCAAAATATTGAAAAAAGACAAGCTTGATTTCTTCTTGGTCCATATATCATATGGTGTCTTTACAACTGCCTTAGATGGAACACGATTCAGTGTGAACGCAGCTGTTTCCAGTGCATGACCCCAAAAGGAAGGTGGAAGATCTGTTTGACTCATCATAGATCGAACCATATCTAATAGAGTTAGATTCCTCCTTTCAGAAACTACATTCCATTGTGGTGTTCCTGGAGGAGTGAGTTGTGAAATTATTCCACAAACCCTATGATGGTCAATGAACTCTTGGCTCAAATATTCACCTCCTCGATCAGATCGAAGGGCTTTAATTGTCTTGCCAATTTGGTTTTGTACTTCATTCTGGAATATTTTGAACATTTCAAAAGATTCAGATTTATGTTTCATTAGGTAGGTTGAATTTAAATCGTTTGATTTAATCCTTTTGATAGTTATGTTATAGATATTTCCATTATTAGGATATCCCACTAGGCAGAACTAATTCATAAGTGCCTATGATTAAAGCAGCAACTCTTGCTCTATTTCCAATGCATAGGTCCACATTTCGTTTCTTCAGTTTTCTACTATCCTTGAGACCATCTACATTCCTATAGATGTGAGAATCACTTGCAGTATCTAATACCCGTGTAGAGGAAGTAGAAAATAAATGTCAATAACATAAATACCAAAAAAGATAGCCTCGCTATCCTTTCTTTTCTTTTCAAATCTTCTAGGTAGTGTTTACAATTCTTCTTCCAATAACCAGGTTCATTGCAGAAGAAGCACACTCCTTCCTTTACATGCTTTGCCTTTATAGGCGTGAACTTAATTTTAGGTTTATTTGGCCTTTTGGTCTTACCAGCTGAGCCACTACCCTTTCCTTGCCTTTGCCTTTCCTTTTCCCTTTTGAGAACAATTCTCAAGTTCTTGAACCAGTCAAGAAAATTTGTCCTATTGAGTTTGTCCTTCTCAAGGACTAGTCGCAGTGATAATGCAATAGTATTACTAATATACATAATTCTACAATTTAAAATATGCAAAGTAAAATATAAATCTCCCACTAAATCAATAATCCTCAATATGATTAGTGGGTTAAGACCCATATTTCACTTAAATTTAACTCTGCTTTGGCAAGACATTAAATTTAAGTTATTTAGGTAGGTAACCCTTTACCTATTACATTATATGTAACTCTTAGATTTTATGGGATCTGGTCATCATATGACCCAGCATGTTTAATCTCATCTAATGCCTTGAGACCCAAAATTGTTTAATCTCAATTAAGTCAAGACAATAATGAATTGTGTGAGTAGCACCATTACTCACGATTGCTTTCCCAAGATAACTCAAATGCATCCACTTTGGTGGAACTTACAACTGAGCAATCGAGGTTTTGACAATATTCATTAATTGATGGCATTATGACTTAAGATTGAATTATGAGGATTTTTTAAATTAACTTGTTTATATGTATATAACGTAGTTTGTATCTCATACAAATATATATATATACATATATAATAATATGCATCGTATGATATAATCATAAGAAGCATAAAATATGATATATTATGATTCACCTAACTTGTATCATCTCAAACCCATGAGATGACCTTTATAATAAAAAGTGATTAAAGATTGAGAAAATTTATAACCCTTTTGTAAATTTTAATCATCTCAAGCCAATGAGATAACTTCTATAATAAAATTAACTAACAAATGATTTAAGAATGAGATCACATAAATTATGAAAAACAATAATATGAGAGATTATAACTCATACACTATGAGAGATAATTTCCCATGATTAAATGTAATCCCCTAAACAAATTTAACCACATAATATATTCACAGTTAATTATATAATTCGCTAAAGAGATAACAACTCATATATCAAGAACTCATCTTAATATCAATGGTAGCATGAGAGATGATAACTCATATATCTCTCATGAATTTGACATACATCATATGTATAACAAATAAGAAAACATATTATATATCATGCTTTTCAAGGGAAAAAAGCACATCATAATCACATGTATGTCCCAAATTCATACTTTTCAATAACATATATTATATATCATGCTTTTCAAATGAAAAAGACACATCATACATCACATGTATGTCCCAAATTCATACTTTTCAAGAACGCATTATATATCATGCTTTTTAAGGGAAAAAAGGCACATCATACATCACATCTATATCCAGATTTACATTATATGTAAATCCGTAGCCAAAATCATATGTACACATGAACACATTCATATAAAATACATCCCGCATCTAAACTCGTAATCAATACGTCATATGCAGATTCGACAATGCATATATCATGTATTATATATAGATTTGAAAACGCATACAATATATCCCAAATTACCATGCTTTTTCAAGAATTCAAGAACCCATATATCATATATATTATGTTCTTAGTCAAAACGCACATATGAATTGATAGACGCATCAATCAACATACATCATATATTATGCCAATAATATGAACTCAATCTAAATGCACAATTGACCCAGCTCAGATACCACTATTGGGATTATAACGTATACGCAGTGGAATTTAAAATTTTCTAATCCCAAATATGGATCTGTCAAAGGCGTTTAGATCAAGGAGATAGAGTCATACCTTTTGCGCTTTGAATCTGAAGTGTTTCTTGCGATTGGATCTCTTTAGGTTCCACAACCTTTTTCATTCTTAATTCCGATCACGAGGAGTCAACGTTTCTTTGATCGCCTCCCTCTACCGGAATTCACGCGAACAATTCCCAACAATCGCAGCGTGCTAGCGCCTCTCGTGTCTCACTTTCTCTCTAGGGTTTTACGGCTCACAATCATATTCTAATTTCCAATTCATCTCTTATTCATGAGTTCTAATATTTGTAGAACTGATGGAAAGCTTATAGAATCTGCGATTAATCTTTTAATTAATCTTTAAAATTCGAATTTAGATCTGAAAATATATTCAAGATTAATCTTTATTAATCTTAAAATTTGAATTTCAAAAGGATATTCAAGATTAATCTTTATTAATCTTGAAATTCGAATTTTCAAAAGGATATTCAAGATTAATTTTTATTAATCTTGAAATTTTAATTTCCAAAGGATATTAAAAAATAATCTTTATTAATTTTGAAATTTGAATTTCAAAAAGATATTCAAGATCAATCTTTATTAAACTTGAAATTCGAAATTCAAAAGATATTCAAGATTAATCTATATTAATCTTGAAATTCGAAATTTAAAATTCAAAATGTGAAATTTGAAGTTTGCAATTCTGATTTGGATTAATCTGATTTAATCAAATCATATCCATATATATAATTAATCCAAATAGTGAGCCAACAAATTTAATTTATCTTTATAAATTAAATTTGAACATTAATATCAGTTATTTAATTTATCAAATAAATTAAATACTAACATATAATATTATTGTCATTTCGAATTCATATATATAATTCAAATAAACCCTAGAATTAAAGCTCTTGTTGGGCTATTCTTACGTGCGACCTTGTAGGCCCATATGAAGCTGGCAGTGGGCTAAACTCAACATTAGTACAAAAGTCGCAAGCGGTCTCTAACAAGACATTACGACTACCCAAATCATATAGGGATCGTTAACACGGCGCAACCTTTCATGGAACCACATCACGTCCCTTTTGTCATGCGATATCTCGGTCAAGGATGAGGCATGGATGACGTCATCCTCCTATTCCTGACCATACTTTCTCGACCCCTGAGTAGTTTATCAAAGAAATGAAAACTCCTTTTCGTTATAGTATGGCCTTACATTACTTAGACTCACTCATCAAGGGGCCCAGTAATATCTCTCAACTAATGCGAGGGACAAATTCCATCTTGATCACTCACATTCCTTCACATGAAAATCCTTAAGCCCGGTTATAGCCTTTATCATCACCCGATCAAAGGTGACTTTTAACTAGGTCAAAGCTTAATGACTTTCATGCAGGAATCCATGATTATCTAAGGTCAAAAGGCATTGTGACATGATTACATATGAGATAAGCTAATGACTTAATCCATGCAGCTTTCTCATAGCGGTTTCGTCCAGCACCTTGTATTCTTACAAGTGCCTATAACTTTGACTCGTATCTCTATACCTTATCAAAATCATACTAGTCTTACTTTATCTTTGTTCCCACACAGATAACCTACCAGGGACATTTAGGACAATATTCATAATTTGCCCATGGATGCAATTATCATAATAAACATGCGAAACATATGATAATTAAATGGAGAAAATACATTAAATAAATACTGTGTGAGATATAATGATTGGCCCCTAGGGTACAATTTCCAACATATAAGATTCCTAAAACTTTGTCAAACTATGGTTGTTGAGACCTGTCAAATTTGGGTTTGAACAGCATAAATGATAAACCTTTTAAAGATTGGTTTAATTGAAATTGAACTCGAGAAAATCAAAATAAAAAAATAATTTGAATAAATGATTATATTGTGTTGGTTTCCACATAATAAGACATATGTAAATAATGCAATAAGGAAAGAGGTAAATGTTAAATACTCCTTTTGAATCAGAGCTCTTGGAAATTGAGTCCTCTAAGAGTGTTATATGCACTAAGTAGGAGCAAGCTAATTTCATATGCTCCATCTTAGTGGCAACTTCTAGAAAATGAACTTTCTGAAAGTGGTAAATGAGCATGTTATTTGAGTATTTGTATGAACTTCTTGATAGATAATAGTGTTTATTATTTGAATATGCATAATAGGAGTTATTATAGACATATTCTCCTTATCTCTGACCTATTAGTATTATTATTTCTCCATTCAAGAACAATACAAGAACATGATATTGTAAACTTCAATGTGCTATATATCAAATATGTTACTGGTTTAACATCAATTTTGAATAACCTTATGATTTTAGTAATTAAGCCAACAAATGCTGCCAAGGACATGAGTATAATTAATAAACTTATTGAGGACAATAGTGATATCTAGAATTGTAAGGTCTCACACAAATAAATAGATGATAACCAAGAGTTATGTCATTGTTAAACATAGAAGAAAATATGATACCTACATGACATAAAGATGAAAACAACACAAGCAGAAGATACCTTGAAAAGTGCTATCATAAAACAATAAAATGTAAAACAAAATCCAAGCATTGGCCATGTGAATTTATGTTGTTCACTGGGACACTCCTTCCCAACTCAGAGTGCATGAAGATCTACTTAACCTATAATGAGACTATCATTACTTCTCTTGATGCGGAGAAGTGTATGGAGCTTGAACGATGTAACATACCTTAACTAACCCCTTTAGCTTCATTTTATATAAATATGGAACCACCTTTAGGCCTTGAATAGCTTAAAGAATCAAAAGAAATCAAATCTGAAAATTTGACTTTTATAAGTTACTATTCATAGAATTTTGGCCCACTTTAAAAATTCATAACTAATTCTAGAAAAATCAAAATTGAGTGGTTCCAATTTCTATTTGAAGCTTATAAGTTCCTCTATAGGAGAAAAATACTCATTGAGTTATTAACTTGTCCAATTGATACATTTTATTGCACAAAAATTCACTGTTCATTTGGTAATTTTTTAATTTTCCCAGGTTTTTTCCATATTTTTTTCAAACTTTGGAACATCATAACTTTTCGTACAAAACTCTAAATCAAGTGTTCTTTAGCTCATTTTAAAGCTTGCAACACTATTTTACTTAAAAAATTCATCTCATTTGGAGTTCATTTACCCTGTTTCACGTCATGCCAAAATACAGGGTTTGACCAACTTTATAATCACCATTTAGTCAAACTTATCATTTCATAACTTTATATTTAGGCATCCTAACTTCTAAACCTCTCTTGATCATGTTTAATCACACATTTGGGAATACTTAAAGCATACATTCACTACTCCATGGCTATTATGCATGGAGGAGTTTAATTTACATAAATACACATCAACATGAACTTAAGGGTAACTAAGTTACATAACCAAACATCCATCCAAAAAGAAACATAAAACTTGCTTCATGCACCATTTAGCTTGTCCTTACCCTTTGATAAGCTTCCACCTAAAAATGGTTAGTGGGGGAGAATGAGATTTTTGGAAATCCCAATAGCAAAGTTTACTAACATACATAGGAAAATTGCATGACATTCTTTGAATTCAAGTAGAAATGTGTAACAACGTAAAATGTGTAACAAGCACATATTAATGCATATGGCCATAGCATAACATCACTCATAAACACATTTCAACAATGTAATAATCATCACCAAGTCATGCACATTTACAAGATCATTTCACAACAATGTTGAATAGAGTTAGAAAACTTTGCTACCTTAGGTTCTTAGTTTTCCTTGGTATTTTGAAGCTCTCTTGGTTACTTGAAAAATTTGTTCTTTGCACCAAACTCTTGCCTACATAATTCAGCACATTGTGACCATTAAGCACAAGCCATTTCAAGGCAAGAATCAATGTAAAAATTCATTAAATTTTCTCTTGAACTTTCTTGCTTCCTAGCTAGTGAGTTTTAACTTGTCATATTGATTTTTAATGCTTCCTAATTCTTTGGCTCACTTTACCCCTACACAATTTCTCATTTTAAAGCCATTGGAAGCATTAAAATGATCAAAATGCAGCTCCTTCCCCCACCATCATAGATCTGGACGAAAATCTTCCACGAGCACAATGACATGATTTTTCAAACTTTCAACATATATACCAACATATTCTTGATCCCAAACTCATTTCCATGGATTACATGGCTTGAATACAACTCTTCTAACTCAAATATAAATTTGGGCAGAACCTCCCCTTAGGGTTTGGCATCCCAAAATTTACAATTCAATCAAACGACTATCAAACAATCACAAGCTATACACCAATTTACTTCTTACAACACAAGGAGTGTTTTACACATGATTATTGGCTCTAAATCCCTCTCTTTCTAACTTTTACTCTCAAGAACACAAACTTTGAATCTTGAAAAAGAGAGGTTTAATCCAATTTCTAAACCATGGAATAGGTAGAAGAGATCACAAGGATCAAGAAAAGGTATATGATTGGGTGATTTAGCTTCTTACCTTGTGTTTTGTGAAGCTTTTCTTCTTGTTCATGGCTGCCCAAAGTGATGCCTTTCTCTCCTCCAAGGGTTACAAATTTCGTGCAAAATGGCTTGGAGAAGAAGACCAAAAATTGATTTATTAAATCTTGTGATAATGCTTGAATGGTTGAGATTTAATCTTGAAATCTCAACTTGATCTAATGGCTAGAATTCAACCACCTCTTAGACATTTGCTAACTTCTTATTGGTTGTCATAAAGGTGTCATAATTGATTCTAAAAATCTGGTTAGGGGTTTTGTTACACTAACCAAACTGGTTACCGTTCGGTTACTTCTACCGATTACACTTTCACCGGTAAAAGTAACTTAATTCCAGCAAATCATTTTCTACTTTTTTGGAGATGTTTTATTCCTTATTAATCTCCATAATTAATTTACCAATATGGAAAAAAGATTTGCCCAAAAATACCCTTGAAATTCGTCCAAAAATAATAGGATAATTTTATCCTGCCGAAAATCTCTGAAAAACGTGTTTCTGATAGGCAAAATATTTTTAGGGCATTAAAAGTTACTAAAATCTTCATTGATATTCTAGCCCTTTTCCTTTCCTCAATTTGCCCTTTAGATTGTCTGAAATTCACCTCAATCGTATATTGGGCAATAATTTTATTAATTAGTAATAAAATTTACTTTATTTTCATGTGCCCTAAACTCAACTAATTGAGGTCTCAGGGCACCTCAAATAATTATTTTTGGCCGATTTACCTTCAAAGTTCTCTAAATAGAGATCTAAGCCGTATTTTGACAATATGTCAAATCTCAGTTAATCAGTGAGTTCTGCTCTATCTTTTGGGCATATATGAATTTTTCTGATATTTTGGTCAACAGTTGACCTTTTGACTTTGGCTTTTTCAAATGACCAAAATGCCCTTACTTTGTCTAACTTTTCGTAATTCCCATTTTGCCCTTGACTTTTTTGCCCCTGGTCTTTTGTGTATTGACCTTTGGGCCATTCCTAGGAGATCACCCATCCTTGCACTACTCCAGGGCAAGCACGTTTAATTGCGGAGTTCTCATAAAATTTCTCCCGCTGAGCTAGGTCTGACTTTGAGTTATTCAACCTATTGGCATCATCTTTTTCCGTACTTTATATCTGTGGGCTCAAAGTCAACTTTTGACTCCTGGTTTGACCTTTTTTATCAATGACCATATTGCCCTTCGTGATTGTACTTAATGACATTTATGTCCCCGGCTTACATTCTTAGTAATTCCAAAGCCTTAGGACTAAATTGACCAGGGTCTCTTTGGTTCATTGACATCTTCTCTGTACTTTTATTTTTAGGCCTTATCTTATCTCATAGCTATTGGTTTGACCTCTATTTCAATTTACAGAAAATGGTGGATATTACAAACGATTTCACAAAGGAAGTAGATCCTACACACTTCACAATATAATCCTAAATTTAAGAAAGGAAATAAAGTCTTCCAAAAGAGTTTAAACAAAGGCGACAATATAACCTAAGTAAGGTTAAAGGCCTTAATTCGAAGTGAATTAGTGGTTGGAAATTGTGCCCTATGGGCCAATCATTGTACCTCAAACACTATTTATTTTAATGTATTTTTTCCACTTAATTATCACAGCTTTTGCATGTTTATTATGATAATTACATTTATGGGCAAATTATGAAGATTGTCCTAAATGTCCCTAGTCGGTTGTCAATGTGGGAGCAAAGATGAAGACCAATATGACTTTGATAAGGTATAGAAGTACAAATCAAAGTCATAGGCACTTGTAAAAGTACAAAGTGCTTGACCGACCCACTATGAGAAAAATGCGTTGATTAAATCATTAGCTTATCTCATATATGATAATGTTACCACGCCCTTTGACCTAAAATCATCATAGATTCCTACATGAGAGTCGCTAAGTTTTGAATTAGTCAAAAGTCACCTTTGACTGGGTGATGAGAAAGGTTATAATCGGGTTTAAGAGTCTTTCGTGTGGAGGAATGTGAGTGATCAAGATGAGATTTGTCCCTCACATTATTTGAGAGATATTATTGGTCCCTCGATGAGTTAACCTAAGAAATATATGGCCATCTGTAACGAAAAGGAGTTTTCATTTTTGAGATAAGACTACTCAAAGATCGAGAAAGAAGTGGTCAATAATAGGATGATTACGTCATCCATACCTCATCCTTGACCAAGATATCGTGTGATAAAGGGGAAGTGATGTGGTTACATGAAAGGTTATGTTGTGTTAATGATCTCCATATGATTTGGGTAGCGCATTGCCTTACTAGAGGCCACTTGCAACTTGTGGGCTAATACTCAATTTGGCCCACTGCCAACTTCATGTGGGTTTATAGGGTTGCACGTAAGAACGGTCCAACGCAAACTTTATTATTCTAGAGTTTTTCAAATTATATATATAAATTCAAAATGAAATAATATTAATATATTTGTTAGTTTTGATATATGATTTATTAGATAAATTAAATAACCAACATTTTTATTCGGATTTAATTTATAAAGATAAATTAAATCGATTGGCTCATTGTTTGAATTAATAGATATGATTTGATCAAATCAGATTAATCCAAATAAGAATTTCAGAATTTGAATATTAAGATTAATAAAGATTAATCTTGGATATATTTTGGAATTTGAATTTCAAGATTGATGAAGATTAATCTTGAATATCTTTATCAAATTCAGATTTTTAAGATTAATAAAAGATTAATCTTGAATAATAAAACACTCCACATGAGTTCTATAAATATGAGGACTCATGAGCAGTATGGTGTGCAAATTTCGAATTTGTTGAGTGAGCCGCTGAAACACTAAAGAGAGTAAAACTAATGGCGCTAGTATGTTGCCGTCGTGGGTACTGTTTACGTGGATACCAGTAGAGGGAGACGATAAAAAATGGTGGCTCTTTGAGATCGAAATCAAGAAAGGAGAAGACTATAGACGTTGGGAACTGAAAAGATCCAAACGCAAAGGAAGCTGTGAATTCGAGAACATAAAATGTATTATACTATCTCCTTTGTCTAAATGCATTTGGCAATCCAAATGTGGGATCAGAAAATTTTTTTAAATTTGTTTTTTCCGTTGCTGCGTGTGTACGTTCTATTCCCAACATTAGTCATTTGGTAAAGGATCATTTTGTGCTAACAAGTGCAACAAGGCTCAAACTCCATAAACCATGAGTGTAATATCCAGGTTTTTAATAACTAGATATAAAGACTAAACAAACAGTTAAAGTTAAATTAAGGCTCCAGAGAATGAAAGGAAAGGAAAGGAAAAGAAGAGTGAAAAATGCCACTTGCCTAACATAGAACAAGCAAGGGCAAAATGGTCATTTTGAGAAAAGTAAAGGACAAAAGGGTCAGGTGGAAAAGTCAAGGCCCTTAAGTGTCATTTAAAAATGGGACTAAAGAGATATTTTCAGAATTAAGAGATCAAATTGCCATTTAAGAAGTTCAAGGGCATTTTGGTAAATAAGTAAAAGTTCAAGGGAATTTTGGTAAATAAGAAAAATTTTAAGGGCATTTTGGTCGAAGTTTGACTAAAATATCAGAAAAAATTTTGAAGTCCCAAAAGATAGAGAAAAATTCATTGAAAAGGAAATGAGGTATAGTTCAGACTAGAATAACCATGATAACTTTGTGGGGATTTTAAATGTTATTTAATATTTGGATATTTAATAAATAATTAAATTTAATTATTTACAATATCCAGATGCCTCATATGTCAGATATCAGAGCAAGGGACTATAGCTTAGAAACTCTAGTATTTTACAAAATTATTCCAACGAGAAAGTTAATAGTAGTTTCCTTGATAGAATAGAGAAAGCCTAGAAAACGGGGGAAAATGGATTTTCTTTAAAAATAATTACGGACGATTCTGGAAGTAGAATGGGGAAGAAAAATTATGAAGGTATCTTATGAATTTTTGAAATTTTTGATGACCATAGACAAGTCAAGTGAGTGGAGGATTCCCAAAAAGTAATTCCGACTTGATAAAGTAACTTTACAAATAGCGAAGTGGCTTTATTTGTGAACAGTAAATCATGTGGCTTGGAGGGTGCCACATGCCATCCTCTTATGTCAAGGTAAAAAGGTTAAAAAGATATTTACCCCATGAGGTAGAATAAAGTTAGAGTAGATTTACTTTATCAATTCAATTGGATCCTATAATTAATGAAGTACATGTGTAGATTTTTTTAAGAAAGCTTCTAGGAGAAGCCAATAAATGGATGAAGGTCCTAGATTTCACCACATGGTAAGATTATACTCTTCATTGTAAGATTTGTCTATTTGTAAGGTAATTAAAATCAAGGGCCAAGATTAAACTAACACACTTTGCAATTATACCAAGTTGAGGGACCAAATATATAGCAAAATTAAATATGGACAGATTTTTATACGTAATCACTTTCCTCCTCTTGACTCATTTATTAGTTCAAAATCACATTAATCTGATATATACTTGGACCCCAATCTCAAATAATGTGGGACTCTTACTTTGATAAGCTTACTGATAATATTTACAACCCCCTAAATGAGTTGGTCCAATTTGAATTGGTAAAACAAGTTTCTTTTTCTTTTTTTTAAAAAGACAAAAATAATAAGGAATTGCCTGTTTGATCAAATGTTTGAACTGCTACTTCCTTGCCCCCAACCCAATGTAACTGAGTTCCAGTTTCATGGGATATTTCCTCCCTTGCCTTATGCTCTTCCTCCATCCCTCCACCAACGACAATGGTCCTCTACAACAACGGTGGCAATCATCCTCCACCAAACATGGCGGCGACTGTCCTTGCCAACAACGGTGATGATGACCTTTGTCGCCCACCTGCCAAATCCGTCTCTGTCTCTGTAATAGTGCTCCCTCCGTTGCATTCATGTTCCATCCAGACCTGTCTTTGGTCACAACAAATTTGTCTTTGTTTGCATTGAGATTCTGTCCAGACCTGTCACCATCATTTGTTCCATATCTGGGTTCATTGCTTCCTCCATCGATCCTCCCCCATGTTTGTGTTCGTGCTCTATATTGTTTTGGATTTGTGCTCATCGAAACTCCCCCAGAGCCTAGCAACGAGGCTATTTCCTCTTTGATGTGAGTCTTCTTCTCATTGAACCCATAACTCAGCGACGGTGCCGATTTCCTCTTCGATTTAAGACTTATTTTAAATGAACCCACTTCTCACTGAAGTACCCTTTTCAATCTGCAGCCCCTTCTCATTCTTCATCCTCTCCTTCTCCTTCAACAGTTTAGATTGATGTTGATTGATTATTGCTTGATCTATGAACAATTTCCGGCGACAATGATGATTACAAGTGGTCAATGGTGGATATGATGGTCGTGGATGTGTGGCGGCGGGAGAAATAACTTAGCTCTAGTGTCACTTTCATTCTCACAGAAAGCTCTTCCATATACCAAACAGGGTATAGTTGTTGGTCTAGCTAGCAATGAGTCCACTCACAATTCATGAAGTTATCACTTACTTCCAATAAGAATGTGGATTGTTTGTAAACATTTCTTAATCGCTCGTTTGAAAAAGTGGTGAATAAATATTTTTACGGTTTACGAAGTAAATATATGAAAAAAATTATCTCAATTTACAAAAAAATATCGTTGAATTTATGTTTGGAAAGTCCAAACGCTCTTCAAAACATGCACGTTATAAGCGTTGGCACCGGTAACCGTTAGACCTAATTCATTTGAATTTTTTATATAAATAAAACAATTTACATTTTATTTTGGGACGAAACTTGCATTTTGCATTTACCCCAAAAAAACAAAATAAAAAAGTATGCTTCAATCTGAAGATTGAAGATTGAAGCCACCGCCAGGCATGGAATGAATCAGTCAATTTAGTAGAATTTTGTCTCTTGCACGGAATATAAACGCATTCTTTTCTTATCTGTTCGGTTTCCTCCTTCTCTCTATCATACGGTATATTCTGTTAATCCCATTTCCCCAATTTGAATCCAATCCTTCATTTTCCTAACAATTTCCCTAGGTTCTGAAATTAGTCGTTTTCAGTTCTTTCCGTTTATGCAATGGCTGTTCCGGCCTTCAAATCCTCTTCCAGGAGAGGGAATTTAACTTCTCCTTCAGGCACCGTATCTTCTGCAAGAGAA
>JANTPZ010123847.1:0-17778 GCA_025593235.1 Vachellia pachyceras | reverse complement strand
GTCAAAACCTAAGGGGTTATGCTGCCAAAATTTTTATGGAATGAGGGAGAGTTGAATTTAAGTCATATTATCCATGGGAATAAGTTTAGAAACAAGAACATGATGATAGATAGCATGGAAACTTGAAAAAGAATCACTTTCCTTTCACTTGGGAATTTTCGTGCAAATCTGAAAAGTGGACAAAGGAGTGTTGTTTTGATGATTTTAATGCTTCCAATGGATTTGAATTGAGTTTTTGTGTAGGGTATAAGTGAGCCCAAGTGTTGGGAAGCATTATAAACCGTTAAGGTAAGTTAAAATGCTCTAGAGAATTAAGGAAGTTCAAGGGAAGTTAATGAAGTTTTAAAGTGGTTTTTGCTTTGATAATGGCTTATGATTGATGGCCATTATATTGTCCATTTTGTAGGCAAGGGTTTAGTTCAAGAGGGTGATTTTAAAGGGATCAAGAGAGGTTACAAACTCAAGAGCAAAGTTAAGAATCAAAGGTAGCAAAGATTTCTAACTTTACTTAACATGTTGTGAAATTATTCTAATGAGGTGCATAACTTTATGACATTGTTGAATGTGTTTATGAGTAACATTATGCTATGGTCATATGCATTGAAATATGTGCTTGGTACACAATTTGACTTTGTTACATATTTTATGAACTTAAAGCATGTCATGCAAACTTTTCATGTATGTTAGTAACCTTTGCTATTGGGATTTCCAAAAATCTCACCCTCCCCCACTAACCATTTCTAGGTGCAAGTTCATCCAAGGGTAAGAAGAAGGTTATGGAAGCATGAAGCTAATTTGATGATGCCTTCTTGGATGATAATGTTGTATATGTGTTACTATAATGTTTTGATTTTAAGTTGGTATGTTGCTTTGTAATTAAACCTCTACTAAGTGATGTTTATTAAGAGGTGAAAGCATGCTCTAGATATGGGATAATGCAAGTTTAATTATGAGTAAGAAAGGAAATGAATTAGCATGCCTAAAGAAAGATATTAGAAAACTATGAAGTTGTAAAAGTGGAAGTAAAGTTGTGCAAGACCCTAAGTTTGGGCTAATGGGAAACAGAGCAAATGGACTCCAAATGAGATGAAACTTTACCTAAAAATAGTTCATATTGCAAGATTCAAAACAAGCCAAAGAACACTGGAATTGAAGTTTTTTTACAGAAAGTTATTAAGTTCCAAAGTTTGAAGAAAATCATTGAAAAACCTGGGAAAATAGAAAAATGACCAAGTGAACAGTACATTTTCACGAATTAAACTGTATCATTTGGGAAAGTAAATGACTTAGTGAGTATTTTTCCCTTATAAATGAACTTACAAGCTTCAAACATAAATTGGAAGAACTCAATTTCAATTTTTCTAGAATTAGTTATGAATTTTCAAAGTTGGTCCTAAAACCAGTGAATAGTAACTTTCAAAAACTTGAAAGTTTTCAAATTGAAACTTTTGGACCCTTTGATCATAATGAGGCTTCCTTTTGATTCAAAATCACTTTTTAGTGAGGTTAAAGGTTAATGTAAGGAGTGTTACATTTAGCTACTCAAACAGCTCAGATCAATACCCTCTGTGGAAGAAAGTGAATGCATGGTTGTCTGGAGATGGAAGGTAAAAGGTGGAAAATGGTGGCTAGGATTTGTGAGAGGAAAATGAGAGAAGAGAGAAGAGAGTGATCCAGATGGTGGCTGCTACATTCCTCCCACAAAATGTGTGAAACTTACCCTTAAAAGGGTTACTAAACCATTCTGGATCGAGTTCATATTGTAGGTCAGTTTTCTTTCTATTTTGGTGCCAATCTGTTGCTGATATGCAACATTCATCACGGCGAACCTCTCCTAAGAGATACTGCTTTGCTGCCTTGTTCCACCGCGGTGAAAGTACCAGAGCTGCTTCCTCTAGCTTTAGCCAAAGTTCCTGAAATGAAAAGCAATAATTTGAGGCATCCTTTTTGCTCTAAAATTGCATTGAATACAGATATGCAATTAATACTGTCATTTGCACCCAAAAATATGCTAATCAATGATAGAAACTCTTGTTATCATTTAAGCGCAATCAGGATCACGATGGGTTAGAAATGAATTAAAAACTTTGAAATTATCAACAAAATTAATAAACATTTATGCTTCAGTCAGCCTTTGAAGAATTGTAGTTTTCTTGACATTTCTGCACGTCGATCAGAACTAGCACGTCAACATGTAGAGTACTAAGGCACACAGATCTAAGGATTTGTTCAAATTTATAGTTATTACAAGTGTGGAATACTTGATTAACAAATGTTCTTTGGAAAAGGCTCTTATTTAGCTACAAAAGTGAAAAGAATGTTCAAAAGAGATGCAATGACTAGATATCAAAGAGGAATAAACTTTTGCTTCCAAGTACTTCTAAGTGGCCACGATTTCTTAAAGGCCAGGGGGTACTGGCAAAACTTTACTATGATAGCAAGTAAAAAGGTGGAACCAACTTCAAAACTCAGCAACAAAGTTACCTTTTGAAGTACCCTTGATCAAGAGAAACATAATAAAAATAATAATGCTAATATGTACCACTGAAAAATTCAAATAAACTATCACATTTATAATCTCTCTGGTTGTAGGAATACATAAAAAAGATATAATACCATTATAACGTCAAAAATTGTGTATTCAACAAATTCAGATAATATGCAAACAGGAGTTTAGATCCAGCAAAAGCTACACTTCGTCTTGAAACATATAGCAGGTTTCACAAATGCATGGTCCACCAATTGTAACTCATATGGTTTCACATAAAAAAAGTAGTTAACAGTAGTGTCCCTTTCAATCACTAAAAATAAGTACTCGAATCATACATACATTAATAAGAATTACCATGCCTGGTCCTCTTACATGAGTATGAAATATAGTGGATTATAAGTGAGATCAATTTGACCAGTGGTGACGAGTGTAAGTAGATAAAAATAAATCTTAAGATTCAGCTAATTTCTACTTCATTATATAAAAAATCAAAAGATATGAATACCTAAACATACCTTTGTAGTTTTGTAATCAAATATGAATCCCTTGCTGTCCAGAGCAACCTACACAATATAAGAAATTTAAAACTAACTACATTGAAACCTAACTACAGCCTAATAAGAATTTTAAAACTAACTACAGAAAATGAAATGTAAATTCAAGACAAGGATATTCTACTACAGCCTAATATAAGAATTTTAAAACTAACTATATCGAAACCTTTATAGTAGTTTGCAACAATATGGGAATCTCAATTTAAAAAGTTCTAGATGCACCTTATAATAGGCTTTTATCTGTTATCTTAGGTCTAAAAGGAGGTCATTACACAAATCCCATGGTTCTCACAAACAAATTTAAAATTCCTAATTTACTAGCGGCACCAGCGACAGTGAATTATCTGAATACAAGATCTTATAGAGGATGTAAAATAATCTACTACACTTTTTATTGTGCTATGATTGTCAAGATGAAATAGAAAGCTTTAAACAAACCATTCTCCGTAATTTCAACATTCCATTCTAAAAGCGTGGTCAAATCACTCTCACACCTATGGAAGACCCCAAAGAGGAAATAATACTACTAAAATTCACAATTAAAATATGAAAGAGTGAAAATAGAAACAATGAGTCCAACGAAAAGTAATAATAAGACAAGAAGTTTGGCAAGGATATGCAAGAGTTTAATTTTCATCTTCTTTCCCTGCAATTTACAAGAAAAAAGCAAGCACAATCAAGGTTGGAACATGGATCCATAGAAAACAAAGTAACTAGGAAAACAAAATTAAAAAAAAAAACACCGTTAGCCTATATATCTCAAACTTGTTCGAAACTAGTCTCACTTGAAAGGGAACCGGATCAAAAACTTAATATCTACCAATTTAATTGGTTTGATCATATCAGGAAGGGGGAATCAAACTCAAATTTTAAAGATATATTTTAAATCAGAAGAATTCCACATGAAACCAACTATGGAATTAGAAACTTGTAAATGTTACTTCAACGACACCAAGATCATCATTTATATCAATATTTTAGATACCAAAACCATATCATTTGTTGAGCAAGAAAATATTTTAAAAAGCACAATCTGGAAGAAGTATTCAAACAATCCCAACCGTATCCATTGCAAGAAATATCCTAGATGTTGGAGCATTCAAACTCCAACATGCAGTTTTTATCAATTGTGAAGAATACCTGATGAATTGATCACAAAGCACGGCATCTCGATTACTTTCTAAATTGTAGATAAAAGGATATATATGGAGTATGTATCTATTGTTGGGATTAGAACATACACGTAGTGGAGGAAACAATTACAAATTAAAATTTCTAATCCCTTGTATGGATCTTCCAAAGGCGCTTAGACAGAAGAGACGGTATAATACTTTGTGTTCTTGAAATTGCAGCTTTGTGTTTTGATCTCTCTTAGTTGGCAATGTCCTCAACCTTGTCAAGCCTTTCCGCTTTCTTGATCTTGATCTCAAGAAGCGGATGCTTTCGATCGTCTCCCTCTATCCACGCGAATAGTACCAAGACCGCAGCATGCTAGCGCATTTGTTTTCACTCTTTTTCTCTAGGGTTTCCGTGGCTTATAACCAAATTTGAATTACTTACTTCTACTACTCATGAGTCCTTATATTTATGTAACTCATAGAGTGCATCATAATCTAAGATTAATCTTTTATTAATCTTGAAAATCTAAATTTGATAAAGATATAAAGATTTTAAGATCAATTTTTTTATTAATCTTGAAAATCTGAATCTTAAATGATATTCAAGATTAATCTTTATTAATCTTGAAATCTGAATCTTAAAATATATTCAAGATTAATCTTCACTAATCTTGAAATTTGAAATCTGAAATTCAAAACATGAAATTCAAATTTTGCAATTTTAATTTGGATTAATCTGATTTGATCAAATCATATCCATTTAATTAATCTAAATAATGAGCCAACAAATTTAATTTATCTTTATAAATTAAATCAATATTAGTTATTTAATTTATCAAATAAATTAAATATTAAAACTAACATACATTAACATTATCTATATAATATTAATGTAATTTTGAATTTATATATAATATATATAATTTGAAAACCCTAGAATTAAAACACGTGTTGGGCTTGTTCTTACGTATGACCCTGTAGGCCCACATGAAATTGGCAGTGAGCTAACTGAGCATTAGGCCACAAGTTGCCAGGGGCCTCTAGTAAGACATTACGATTATCCAAATCATATGGGGATCATTAACACGACGCAACCTTTCATGTAACCACATCACATCCCTTTTTCACATGATATCTAGGTTAAGGACGAGGTATGGATGACGTCTCCTCCTATTCCTAACTATTACTTTGTCTATCCTTGAGTAGTCTAATATCAGAAATGAAAACTCCTTTTCCTTACAGTAAGGCCATACATTTCTCAGATTGACTCATCGAGGGGCCTAGTAATATCTCTCAACTATTGTGAGGGATAATTCCCATCTTGATCACTCACATTACTCCATATGAAAGACCCATAAGCCTGATTACAACCTTTATCATCACTCGGTCAAAGGTGACTTTTGACTAAATCAAAACTCAACGACTCTTATGTAGGAATCCATGATAATCTCAAGTCAAAGGGTATGGTGACGTGATTACATATGAGATGAGCTAATACTTGACCATGAATCTTTCTCATAGCGGGTCGGTCCAGCACCTTGTACTCTTACAAGTGCCTATGACTTTGACTCGTATCTCTATACCTTATCAAAGTCATACTGGTTTTATTTTATCTTTGGTTCCACATAAATAATCGACTAGGGACATTTAGGATAATCTTCATAATTTGCTTATAGATACAATTATCATAATAAACATGTAAAAACTATAATAATTAAATGGAAAAAATAAATTAAAATAAATAATGTCTTAGGTGCAATGATTTGCCCCTAGGGCACAATTTTCAACACCTATAAACCAGAGCTTACAATTATGCCGATTAGGACAGTGGGTAGAAGACTTGTGGGATGGAAGAAGGAGATGTCAGTACCGATTGGAAAAGATTGAATGAAAATTTGGAGTTTCTGTTATTCTAGAGAAAGGTGTAAAAACGTTGATGTTCCTAATGCATATATCGCAAAATCATCAGATAAGTTGGGGGCTTGAATTGATAATGAGAAAGAGAGGAAAAAAGGTGTTTCATGCAACTGTATTAACCTAAAAGAGAAGGAACGAACTTTAACTCTAATAAGTAGGCTTTGTGAATCAACACACGTTCATAACTAGGGTTTTTCTTGCTCAGAGAAGGAAGAGTTAGAATTGCGCGGGATACAAGCAGAGTAAGGCCAAGTCAAGAGACTGAGTATAAGACCTAAAAGGCAAGAGCCAGAAGAAACCAACTTGGTTTTCCTGTTACTGTCACGGATTTATACTTGCGGTCTACCGTGGTTGTCATAAATGCTAAAGAAATGAACGGTCAAGATCTCAGTGGAGGATTTCGAGCAAGGAGACGTACATTCGTCAACGTGATCGCACAGGAGGGACATAAAGTATGGGATAGCTACAACATCGTCCTCTGTAACACTCCTTACTTTACTCATTAGTTTCATATTATATCATTATCAAACCACTTTAGGCCTTAAATGGTTCAAATTGACCAAATGAGTGAAATTGCAAATTTCTTCTCGGATTACTATTCATAATGGTCAATTTTTTTGTTTTCTTGCCCAACTTTGAAAATTCATAACTAATTCTAGAAAAATTGAAATTGAGTGATTCCAATTTATATATGAAGCTTATAACATTCCCTACAGGGAAAAATAGTCGTTTGTCCAAAACTTTGCCCAATCAATAAAGTTTATTGCGTGAAATTGCACTATTCATATGGTCTTTTTTTAATTTTTCAGGTTTTTCTCTTAACTTTGAAAAACCATAACTTCTTGTACAAATGTTCAAATTCAGTGATTTTGGACTCATTTTAAATCTCATCAGATGAACTATTTTCCTGAAAAATTTCAGCTCTATTAGACTTAGTTTACTATTTTTATTCACAACTCAAACATTGGGAACTTTCAACGGTTTTGGAACCCCCTTTTTCAAAACTTTCTAAATTTAAACTTTGTGCAAAGAATTTATGACAAACTCATTCACCCTACCTATTCATACATGTCATCATACATATGTACATCCACCAAGTAGAGGTTTAGGGTTTACATGAACTATAAAAATACTTAAACATGTAATACAAGTATATTACATACCTTGGCAATTGAATCATCACATAGTGCCTTTTTATTCTTCACTCACCTTTCCCTTTTCCCTTGCTTAAAAGTTGGACCTAGGAATGGTTAGTTGGGGAGAGTGAGATTTCAAAGAAATCCCAATAGTAAAAGCACTTACACATCCACTAATATGCACGACAATTATTTAAAATTTAGAAAGCAATTGCATGAACATGTGAATTGCATAAACTTCCAAACTTTGTATATTGCCATAGCATCATCAAATTCACATCATCAGATATTTAAACACTACAAGTTTGTCATGCAACAAAGCACAATTCACAAATAATTATCAATGCAACATTAAGTGAAAGATAAGTATCTTTTGCTACCTTGGTTTTCTAACTTGAACATGAGACTTGGAACTTCTCTTTCTCCTCTTTCCAAAAGTATTCCTTGCTAATTCAACTTCCTATACACAATATAATGTCATAACCATCAATTCCAAGTTACTACCAAACCATGAAAACTATTAAAAATAAACAAGCTTCCTCTTGAACATGATGAACCCTAGGACTTCAAACTTGAATTAATTTTTCAATGCTTCCCAAATCCTTTTCTCACTTCTACCCTACAAAATTTTTCATTTTAAAGCCAATGGAAGCATCAAAATTATGAAAATCACACTCCTTCCATTTTTCCAAATTGATCGAAAAACAGAATCATGAACAACAATGTGATTTTCAAACTTTATTTGCATGTAATGGCTTATTCTTGATCCTAAACCACTTCATATGCATTATATAACTAAAAACACTTCTTCCTCATCAAATAAAAATTTGGGTAGCACCTCCCCTAGGGATTGAGATTCCAAAATTTCATATAAACATCAAAACAAGACAACATATACATCAATCAACTCCTTATCATGCAATGAGTGATTTGCAACCAATCTTTCTCTAAATTCCTCTCTTTCTCATTTTCATTCTCATGAACCCTAACTTTTCAGCACCAAAAAGAGAGCTTAATCCAAAATTTTAAATCATCAGAAGTGTAGAGGAGGTTCCAATAATCAAGAATATGTATAGGTTTGCTTGGTAAAGCCACTTACCTTGAAACTTTGTGAAGCTTTTCTTGTTCTTGTGCAGAAATGGCATCCTCTTCTCTCTCTTCTCTCTCTATTTTTCGTGCAGAAAGTGGCTGGAGAAGGTGAAGAAAAACTGATTTAATAAAATGGCAAATTTGATCCAAAGGTGGTGATTGCATCTTGAGAAAATAACTCGATCTAATAGCCCAAGTTTTTCCACCACCACTAACAATTTTTCCCTTCTCATTGATTGTTATAAAGTGCTGTAACTATGCCAAAGATTCTGGTTATAATTTGGTTGCACAAACCAAACGAAGTTGGTAATCCGGTTACTTACCCAGTATAACTTATACCGATAAATTAACTTTGTTCTGATAAGTTTTTCCACCTGTTTGATGACAATTATATCTTTCTTTTAATCTTCAATATGACTAAATAAAGTGGCAAAAATAATCATCTCAATAATGCCTTGGGAAACTTTAAGTTTCCATACAATTACTTCAGGCGATTCCAATACCGATAAATGGCCTACCATTAAGCAGCTGGATTTTAGGACACCAAAAATTTCTAAAATTTTCACTAATATTCTCACCCTCTTCCTTCCCTCAAATTGCTTCCTGGAATGCCTTTAATTAATTTTTAGAGAAAACCCAATTTCCAAATTTTTCCGATTCTTTTTCCTTCTGATCTGAAAAATCACCTTTCTCGTATTTTGAGTAACAATTTTATAAAATATTAAAGATTTCAAGCTATTTTTCTTTTCCTTGAAATCAGATGTTTGAGACCTCTATTTCTTCAAATAATTATTTTTTTGCTAGTTATAAATGCCAAAAATTAACTGATCTTTAAAATTCTCTAGACGTCAACCTAGACCGATTTAACAAAAACCGACACCTCTCATATTGATTAGTGAATTTTTCTCTATCTTTTGAGCCTCTATAAATTTTTCTGATATTTTGGTCAACTTTGACTTGTTGACTTTTGACTTTGGTCAAATGACAAAAATGCCCTTATGCTTTTTCTTATTTACCATAATGCCCTTACCTTTCTTTCAAAATTCCATTCTTGCCCTTAATCTTTATACTTAATGACCTTTATATCCTTCCCATGAAGGTCACACATCCTTCCATTTCTCTATGCCTAGCACGCTTAACTGTAAAGTTCTTATGAAATTTGGTATGTTAGGCTTAGACTTATGTGATCTTTCTAGTCCATTACCTTCCTCTCTTTCCGTACTTCCTTTCTCTGGGCCCTAATTCAAGCTGTATCTATCGGTTTAGCCTTTATTTCAATTGATAATAAAAACATGGATATTACATCCTCCATGTCTTTCCTCCGACCAATCACTAATGTAAATCACCAACTGACTCCCTTGTTATTCCTCTCGACGCAGATGTCCCTCATGGCTCTCTTCTCTTGGGAGGGAGATGAAGGCATGGCCTCGAAGATCACAGCAACTGGAATGTGGACAGAGCCAAAGCTGATGGTGTAAATGCATCGAAGCTGGAGGTTGTGCGGGAATATCTGCCAAAGAGCACGAAGGGTGAGGTGGAAGAAGAAGAGGAGGTGGAGAAGGAGGAATTAGGGATCCAAGAGGGGAAGAGGCAATTGATAGATGATAGATGAGTAAAGAACTCTTATTTCAAAGTAATATATTTGTTTAAAAAGAGAATGTATAGTGGGAAATAAGTGAAATTTTTGAAGGAAGGGTGTTTTTTGCCGTTATAACTAATGGAAGGAATATGTAATATTTTTGGAGGAAGTGCAGTTTTTCACACATACAAAGTAATATATCTAAATTTATTATTGATAATTTTCACTAATTGGACAATTTAAAGAGGATTATGCATAACCTCGCTAATCTTTCTCACTATTTAGAGAGGAAGTATTAGTCCTTGCTAAATTCTTCATTAATTTTTCTCATTATTTAGAGAGGAAAAATTAATTTTCACTAATTAGATAATTTAGAGACAAATATGCAAGTCATTGCTAATTTTCATCGCTAACTTGGAGAATTAGAAAGGAATTTAATATTCCTCACTAAATTCTTCATTAATTGGGAAATTTATAAAGGAATATCAAAGTCGTCACTAATTTTTCTTGCTGATCTGAAAAATTAGAGAGGAATTTAATATTCCTCGATAAATTCCTAGCTAATTGGGCAATTTAGAGAAGAATATCCACGTTGCCAATAATTTTCCTCACTAATTTGGAAAATTGGAGAGGAATATAATATTCATTGCTAAATCCCTCACTAGTTGGACAATTTAGAGAGGAATATCTAAGTCATTGCTAATTTTCCTTACTAATTTAGAAATTAGAAAAGAATTTAATAATTCTCGCTAAATTACCTGCTGATTAGGCTATTTAGAAAGGAATATCAAAGTCGTCACTAATTTTCCTCGCTAGTATGTGATTTTCTAGCAGTGTAATCAAGGTAATTAAAGATTGAAAGAGGTTAAACTAACCTTAATCTTGCTCTTAATCCTTGATTAGACACCTTGATCATTTTCTCTCTCTTCCTCCCTCTCTTTCTCTCTCTAAATTTAATTTTGCAATAGTTTCCTTTCACTAGCATCATCTTGCATGAAATTGTGAGGAGGGAAGGGGTATTTATCGGTCTCCAATTTGTTAAATGATCTTGAACTATTTAACATTTGTATGAGGGGTTGGTTGAATCTTGACCCTTGATTTCAACCTCTTTCGTAATAGACAAATCTTATGCATCAATAGTATGATCTTGACACATGTCCATGTGATGTTATGTGGCTTATGTCATCCTAGGGTTTTTTTTTTCATTTTTTTTTTGCTTAATGGCTAAGTAAAGGTGTTCTGAGAATTCTTTCTAAGAACTCTTTGATCACATACTTAGTGTAATATCTTTGAAAATTCCCATTTAATTAGAGGTAGTTCTCTAATTTTTCTCCACCTCAAACTCTTCCTAGAAATACTCTAAATCAATTTCCTTATGAAAATCCCATTTCTAAGATTTTTCAGGCATTTTCTTTGGTTCCGACAAACTAGTTCTGACTTTGAAATAATTTTTGAAATACTAAAATACTAAAATGGGACTTATAAAATACTAATCTATCTTTGAAATAATTTTAAAAATACTAAAATTCTTGAGCTATTTTCTCTTGTTTTGAAACCAAATATTTGAGGCCTTTAGATATTTTAAATAACTGCATTTAACTAATTGTTTATTAGATATTCAAATATTAAATAACCTTTAAAATTCTCATAAATGTTATTTTTGTCAATTTAACATGAACCAAAACTCAATTACTGATCAGAGAATTTTTCTCTATCTTTTGGTTCCCTGAAAAATTTTCTAATGCTTTGGTCAAACTTAGATATTTTGACCAAAATACCCTTTGACCTCTTCAAATGTACTAAAATGACAATTGGGTCCAAAAATTTTGAATTTACACTTAAGTTCATGTTTCAAAATGTCACTTTATTCCTTTACTTTTCAAAATGAAATTTTTGTCCCTTATTTTTTCAAAATGACCATAATGCCCTTACTTTTCTATAGTTGGCAAAATGACCTTTTTGCCCTTTCGTTCCTTTCTACTTCCATATTTACTTTTCCTTGTTCTTTTTGCTTCTACATACATGCTTCCTTTCGCTTTCTTTCCCTTTCAACTTTCTTTTATTGAGCCAAATACTACGTAATTCTAAGAACTCATTTTATCTGGCAAGAAACTTTTCAAAGTTAGCATATATCATTCAGGCTCCATGTTTGAATCTGTGGGCTAAAATTCGGGATATAACAGGTTTAATGTTGAGGCAAGGTTTGACCAAATTCTGGTGATGTGATGTTCCAAAATAGGTTTGGGTGCAATTGCTTTATGTTAATCTAACATAGATTGGATGTTTAATGAGTTTATATTTCTTAGCTAACATGAAATATTAAAATTAGCAATTTGAGGTATAAAACTTGTGTGAAATTGGGAATTTGACTTGATTAGAGTATTTTACAGTTGATGATTGGTTAAGATGAGTCATTTGAGTATGATGGCATAAAGTAATAATGTTGGAACAATAATGGTAACGGGACTTTGTTGAGAGTTGGGGTGTTAGAGTGTCTTAGGAGTTAAGACCTCTAATTGCTTTTTTAATCAATCATTTAGATTGAATACTAAGGTGTAATGATATATTAATTAATTGTATAGATTAAAATATGTGTGATTGTACCAAGAGCTTTTGACCTTCAGTTATTGTGATATCACTTTGTTTGATGAAAAATAACCACTTTCTACCTCTTATGCATGCTTATGACATGTTGAGGGTAATTTTAAATTCAATTAAATATGAAAATGTATTGTCACAAAAATTTGAAAATGTGGCACTTTCTTGAATCTACTGAAACTTTCATGTGGGAAAACCATAAAGAAATGGTAGCTTCAAGGGGACATACCAAATGATGAACATGAGAGGAGACCATGGAAATTAGATCATATATAAAGTTATCTATGGCACTGCTCTGCAAAAAAATATTGCAAGCTGAAGATTATGAGAAGATCAGACATTGTAGAAATATAATGCAAGACAATTTGGGAGTCCCTTGGAGAGAAATACAACCCATGTCAACCACCCTCGGTAATAGAGGAAGAGGAAAGCTCAAATCTAATGAATTTTAATTTTGTTTTTGTGTTTTTTTGTTAAAATTGAAATCTAGAAATTCTGAATTTTTAGATTTTGAAAAGGTAATATCAAACTCATAATTATGACAAATACGAATTTTAAAATATTAATTTTTTTACAATGTTACCCCATATTTTTAAATCCAACAATTCAACTCTTTGATCTCTCAAATTAAAACTCTCTGGCAGCTGCCTGATCAGCTGTGATGGTTGCTAATCACGGTTTAGACGGCTTGAGTTTTTTTTTTAATTTGTGTGAACTTTTGTAAAATGACATCATTTCAAAATCTCAGTTTGATATTTGTAACCAAGTGGGAATTATTAAATTATCAATAATCAAAATGGAATTTAAAATTCAATTGCTATTTATTTGAGATTTTCTCTTTTTTCAGAAGAACTAAGAATTGTACTAGTTTATTTCCTATTTAAAATATTATTTAAAAGTGCGTAGAGATAAAACCATTGAAAAAGTAGGCATGGAGCCAGAAAAAATTGCGGGGGTTTAAAAATTGCTCAATACGACAGAACGACGAAGCTTCCAAGATTCGTGCAATCAATTGCTGAATACGATGACAGTTCACGTGGTTTATAAATTGCTTCAATTGGACAAATGTTCTTCATCTTTTTTTTTTTTTTCCCGTGTTCTTCCTTTTATCAAGAAATCCAAATTTAGTGAATATTAATTCATTGTACTATTTCAAAAATAGGTAAATTACAGAAAGGCCCTTGAACTTTGGATCGTTTATATATTATCTCTAAACTTTAAAAAAGTTTAAATAGTGCACACTAATATTTTAAGTTCAAACCATCAACTCCCATATCGTTAAAATTACTGTTAAAGTTAACTATTTTAAACATTTTTTTTATTTTTTAGGTTAAAATATACTTTTAATCATTTAAATTCATATTAAATTTTAGTATAATTTCTAAAGTTTAAAATGTGTACTTTTAGTTCTTTAATTTTAACATGGCATGTTTCATTAAAGTAAATAATGACCCAACAAATGTAAACGATATTTTACAATTAAATAATGATAAAATATTCTTAAATTCATTATTTATCATAATTATTTTTATATTTTAAAATTCAACCATGTTTTTTCAATATTTAATTATAGAATTACAGTTTGGATTTATTAAGTCAATATTTTCTGTTAAATAAAACTAATGAAGTTAAACTTAAGTGAGTAAATTTTAATTTGAAAAGGATATGGTCAAACACTATTTTAAATGTTTTTTCAAATAAATTTTTTAAATTCTTTCTTAAGTATTTTATAATTTAAATTTATTTGAAGTATTTTGTTAATTATTTATTTAAAAAGGATATGGTCAGATCCCGCCTTTTTCTAAAATCACTTACATATGGTTAAAGAAAAGTTGCTCGCTAAATACGGTTGCACCATTTCAAATTGATGAAATCAGGTTTATTTGAGAGTAAGAAAACAAAGCATGGTTCAAATGGTTGAAAATATATTCTATTGTTTTTTTTTTTTGTATTAGATGGGTTCGGCACCGGTCCCTCATCAAGGTTAGAGCACGACCTAAGGGTTCTTTGAGCACTTACAAAGAACTTACGAGATTACCTACTAAAGGAGCTCTCACAACAGTAGAGGGAAACCATTTTTCCACTTAAAATCGATTTTGGACGTGTCAATCAAAATCAATTTCTCTATCATCTATCACAGTGTAAGCTTCCTTTTTATTATATGTACTTTTGATGGGTTTAAATTCTCATCCCTACAATTTTAACAGATTTTCACTTATTTTATTTTAGTCTATATGCTTAACTGATCTAACTAGTTCATGTCATTAAACTAAGATTCAAGTCATTATCGCATTTCAAGAACAGGTAAATTGACAAAAATAATTTGAAAGTTTTTACGAATGGACACGGCAGACATGAAAGTTATTGAGGGCCATTTTAGACTCAAATTTTAAAATGGGATATTTACGTCCCACTGTTAAAATGTTAATATTGATAATCAATGTTAACATTAATTTTTAACGGTGGGACCCAAAATAATTTCCTTGTGCCTATTGCTATTCGAAAATACTTTCAAGTTATTTTTTATCCATTTACCCTTTCAAGAACTAACGATGTAGATAGAATAAATTATATATGCACAAAAATTACTATTTAAAATGACATATATCAAAATTAAAATTCTTCAACTGCTTACAAAACTCGCATGACTATCTACATCTTATACAATATGGAAATGAGAACAGAGAACAATACATAGAGGGAAGGAAAAAGTGCTGCATATTATTGTGTAAAGCCGAAAAAGTGCTGCATATTATTGTGTAAAGCCTTCTGACTATACATTTTTCCGTGAAACGAGATAATCTCTTTTACATATTTATTTTATAAATGGTAAGAAAACTTCTGCACCGCATTTTTAAATGGGTCCAATAAACTTAATTTACTTCTCTTTTTGCACACATACAACTATTGCCATTATTTTCTTTATTTCCTTTGTGTACACGTACCACTATCGCCATTATTTTTCTTTATTTCCTTTTTGTACCCGTATCATTATTGCCATTATTTTCTCTTCGTACCGTTATTTCCTTGTACGCGTACCATTATTGACAACTTTTACCCATCTCAAAACATTTCCCTCATCCTTCCTAACTTGGCTTCACGCGCTTTTTCTCATCACGAACTAGCTTACTAGTTACTCCATTGGCGGCAACAGCAACAACAAAATGAATATTGTCACGCTAGGGTATGTTAACGTTAATTATATAGATCATACGATACCATTGATTTTAATAAAGAACTGAATCACGATGATGTAATCTGATGGTTCCTCATTTGATCCTTTAACTAAGATGGAGGATTTCGATTTCTCCATTAGTCATATAAAAGCCCATGGCAAGTCACTTTATCCTTAATCGGATGATGTCTGGATTAGTATGTGATAGTTTATGCCTGAAAAATTGTTTACCCTAAAATACCAATTGCCCTAAGCAAAATAAAAGAAGAATAAGAAGTAGTAAACAAATGAATCAAATTTTTGGATATATTATGAATAAGAGGTATTTCACAATAAGTACGTTGAGCCTTCTCTTTAATGGCGTAGCCATGTTATAATGAGTGTGGGCAAATGCCCCCACTCAATTTTTTATTTAATGTAAATAACTATTAGATTCTTATCATGCACCCCCTGATTTTTAAGATTTGCACCAACTCGAATTATTTATACTAGTAAGTTTGTTGTCATTTGCTTAAAAATATAAAGCTTGCTCCCACTGTTCTGAGGTCCTGGCTCCGCCACTACTTCTCTTCAATCTTTATCCTTTTCTTTTTACCAAGCTTCAATCATCTTGATCTATCTTACGCACAGGTCATTTTATTTAATTTTGTTGTTTGGCCAACAAATAGTTTTGTTACGAAGATTGTGCATGTATGCTCTCCCATGTAAAGTATATAGACAATATTAATTATTAATATAGTGGATCCATTTGGGAAATGGGTAAGAAGTATTTTTACGCAAGCTAAGGTAAATATATGGAGGAGATTGTCTCGTTTTACGGAAAAATACTATTAAACGTACTTTCAAACAAGCACAATATCTTTTTAAAACCGACTTATTAAGTAATAGTAGTTCAACTTTCAATGTTGTAAGTGGGTTTGATGGCCAGTGCCCACCAAAAATATATCCTTTTCGGAAATACTTAAAATATATTTTCTTATCCAACATTATTTTGCTTTAAGCTTTAGTTCCCTTAGCTTGTATTCCCCGGAAAAAGGGCAATGATCAATAGAGAATAAGGAGTGGGGGTTGAGACTTTGCGTCTAGTGAGAGTTTGACACAGAGACTTGTCAGTATATACAATTATTCTACGTGGCATCATATGATAATCTCACGAATGTATATGAGCAGGGAATGCTCATCCCCAAACGAAAGCGTTTAAGAGTTGCGTGTAATTTTTTTATTTTTAAAATAAAATAATTAAAAATTATAAAACAATTGTTATTTGTTTATTTAATTTAGCTAATTTGTATCCATATATATTCTGAATTATTTTTCTAGTGACGCTTATCAATAAACGTAACACTTAGCATCCTGATTTAATTTTTTTGATATCCAGAGCCCTAAATTAATTTTTAGTTGCATTTAGTATCTTAACCAAATAAATAAACAGTAGTTGTATTATAATTCTATATTATTTTATCTTTAAGAAATAAAGAAAAAATAAGGGAAAATCAGCAGACGAGCACTCCTCGCTGTTGCTTCTCTTCTATAGTTGAAATTCTATATTGTTTTAAGAAATATTAATACTCATCCCCACTCACGCTCCTTGTGAGGATGAGCACTCCTGGCTGTTGGATGAGCAGGGAACGCGGATTCGGTGCTCATTCAGTTTATATAAGTTTTTCGGTTCTTTATTTCCAAACTGTCAACTAGGCATCGAAAGGTTCCATACCTTTTTCTTCTCCCAAAACTGGAAATCTTTCTTATATCTTGTGTTCAAACACACCCAGAATAAAAACTCCCACTATTTTGAATGGATGGTCACGTAGTTTTGGGCTTTGGATTCATAATAATTGGCTTATGGCATCTCTTCAACCACATCAAGCTCCATGCTCTTAATCCCTCTTCTTACAGTTACTGTACTACTTTCTGGTTTCCAAGCCCCAAGTTCAAATACTTAGAGCTCATCTTCATCATGGTTAGTAGCACAATCTTCATATCCTTAGAACTTTTCATCTCTCCCTCTCACCACCAACCGTTCGATCCCGACGGAAGCATCCCCACCACACACCTTCACAACTTGGAACACTCATCTATGTCCCTTGCTTTTTTCATCTATGCTTCATTCGCCATGGCTCT
>JANTPZ010123846.1:0-12357 GCA_025593235.1 Vachellia pachyceras | reverse complement strand
TATTTCCATCTCCTTCCTCTCATTTGCAAACCGACTTGGTGCTGGAATTTTTGGGAAAGAGGATGCCATTAGAGAGGAGCTTGAGGAGAGGAAGAGCTTGAGAGAACTCACAAGGTAAGTAAGCTTTCACCTATTCCTATACATCAAAATCTTCCTCTCAACCTCCTCTACAACTTCCATGGATTGGAATTTTGATTGGAGCTCTCTTTTTCAAGTTTGAGAACCTAGGGTTCTTGAGAGCAAAGTGAGAAAGAGAGGGATTTAGAGCCATTTGTTGATGGTAAAAGCCTTCTTGAGTTGTAAGGAGTGTTTTGATGTATATATTATGGTTGTTTGAGTTGTTTTGTGGATTTTGTAAATTTGGGAAATCTTCAAGATATAGGGAAGACCCTTGACAGTTAAAAAATTGAGGGAGGAGTGTGCAAGGAACAAACCCTCAATAGTCTTCCTAATAGAGACTAGAATGGTGACTGAAAAGTTACAAAGGCTGAGAAGATCATTGCAGTATGATAAGGAGTTCTATGTAACTCCAAATGGAAGGGGTGGAGGTCTAGCTTTATGGTGGAAAAAGGAGGTGACAACTAACATTTGGCATAATTCAAGACATATGATTCATGTGAGTACTAATGCCACTGCATTCAAAAGCCCAAGCTTTATAACATTTGTGTATGGATCATCAGTGGATAAAGGAAAAATGGAGGTATGGAACACAATGAGGAAGCTAGCTAGAAGGGTAGAAGGCTCTTGGCTTTGCATAGGATACTTTAATGACGTGGCAAATAGAGAAGAGAAGCTTGGGAAAGCACCAACAGACATAAGAAGAATATTGAACTTTCAATGCATGATGTCTGACTGCCATCTGATGGACTTGGGGTTCCAAGGAGCAAGATATACTTGGTGTTACAGGAGGCTAGGGGATGACCATGTTAAGGAGAGAATAGACAGGGTTATGGAAAATAATGAGTTTGTAGATACCTTCCAGCAGTCACTATTGACTCACATTGAACCAGTAGGGTTTGATCATCATCTACTGATTATAGAGCTAGAACACAAGCATGCAAGAGTACCAGACTGTTCAGATTTAAAGCAAGCTGGACTGAGCATGAAGAATTCCCAATGGTGGTAAGGAGGGGCTGGGCAAAGGGAAAGAAAAGATATGATAACTCAGTACATGAAGTGGTACGCAGATTAAGCAACTGCAAAAGAATTCTCATAGAATGGGGAAGAGAAGAATTCCCTAATGCCAGAAAATTGGTTGAACAATCAACAAAAAGATTGGAAGAATGTCATGAAGAGTTCTGGATGACGATAAAAAAGGGAATCTAAAGAGATAATAAAACAATATTGAGGAAGCATGAGATAGAGAGGAGATCTTCTAGTGGCAAAGATCTTGGGTGAAGTAGTTAGTAGAAGGGGATCGATACACAAAGTTTTTCCATACTAGTACAATATAAAGAAGAGCAAGGAACAAAGTGACCAGGTTGAGAGGTTAGAATGATAACTGGCTGGAGAGGGAGGAAGACATAAACAACCAGTCTGTGAAATTTTATAATGACATCTTTAAGACAGATGGAATTAAAGGAAAAAAGAAGCTCTGTGTTATGTAGAGAGGTATGTATCAAAAGAAGATGCAAGCTGGCTGGAAAAGGAGGTTACAGAAGGGGAGATAAGAGAGGCTACCTTTCAGCTGAATGGAGGTAAAGCACCAGGTTCAGATGGGTTCTCAGGCATGTTTTATCATGCAGCATGGCAGGAAGTAAGGGAAGAGGTGATACAATTGGTTGCTGATTTTTTCAAAAATAAAGTTAGCTTGGAGCCTATAAACAGTACCAATGTCATACTAATCCCCAAAGTAGAACATGCAGAGAGTGTGGGACAATATAGACTTATAGGCTTATGCAATTTTAACTATAAAATAGTCTACAAGGTCTTAGAAAATAGATTGAAACCAATGATGAGGAAAATAATAACAGAAAATCAAAAGGCATTTGTGGCAGGTGAAGGTGGAAGTAGCTATCAAAATGATGGCACATGAAGCATAATGATGGCACATGAAGCATTCCACTATCTGATAAAACAAGAAGAAAAGAGGAAAGGTGGAAGTAGCTATCAAAATTGACATGAATAAGGCATATGATAGACTTGAATGGAAGTTCATAAAAGAAGTGCTGAGAAAAATCGATTTTGGCAACAAGCTTACCTCATGGATTATAGACTGTGTAAGCATAGCAAAATTGAACTTGGTGGTGGCAGGACATAGAATTGCATACTGAGAAATGACTAGGGGAATAATGCAAGGTGATCCATTGTCTCCATACTTATTCATATTGGTAGCAGATGTGCTTTTAAGGATGATTCAGTGGCATGTGGAACAGAAAAGGCTGAGGGGGATCAAGCTAGCAAGGAGATGCCTAGTTCTTTCACATAGTTTTTTACAAATGATGCGTTGTTTTTCATCAATGCAGAAGAAAAGAACTGTAGAATGCTGAAGAAAATCATTGATTGTTACTGCAAAGCATCAAGGCTGAGGGTAAATTTTGACAAATTAAGCACCTTCTTCTCCAAGAATGCAAGCAGAGAAGCTAAGGAAGTAGTATATGAGGTTCTGAGCATAAAAGACAGCGAGAATTCGGGAAAATATCTAGGGATGCCTATAATTTGGGGAAGAGCAAGATCTGAAGCACTTGCTTTTATGAGGAACAAGATGAGTATGAAGCTACAGGGCTGGAAGGAGAAATTGTTAAGTTTTGCAGGTAGGGAATTATTAATTAAATCAGTAGCTAATGCAATTGCAATTCATCCAATGTCATGTTTCAAGTTTCTAAAAAAAGGTATGCATGGAATTGGATGGCATAATCTCAAAATTCTGGTGGGGACAAAAGGGTGAGGAAGGAAGAATACATTGGAAGGCATGGAAGACGTTGAGTTGTGCTAAGAAGGAAGGAGGAATGGGTTTTAGGGATCTTGAATTGTTCAATAAGGCTTTACTAGCCAAAACAGCCTGGAGACTGTTAAAGGACCTTAAGGCTATGTGGAGCAAGATAATACAGGGAATTTATTTTCCAAATGGAAATTTCCTGGCTACCAAAAAAAAGGAAGCCAAACCCTCTTGGGGATGGACAAGTATTCTAGAAGGTAGGGACTTGTTGATGGAGGATTTGTTCTGGAAGATTGGGGATAGAGAACGGAACAGAATTTTCATGGATAAATGGGTACCAACAGGTGTGGGACACAAATTGAAGGAGAGGCAACTGAGCAAAGAGATGGAAGAACTGTTGGTAAAAGAGATTATAGGGAAGGGGAATGGAATTTTGACTAAGTGGGGGGACAAACTTGATGAGGAAGATAAAGAGTATATCTTGAAGATTAAGCTCCCAGTAAAGAAAGCAAAGACAAACTGATTTGGAGAATCAACAAACATGGGGAATATGCTGTGAAATTAGGGTATAAGGATGTTTGGGAGAAGGAAAGCATAAAGGAAATGAATTCAGCAAGCAGTTCATATTGTTCATCAAAGAAGCTATGGAATGGGTTGTGGAACATGAAAATATGCCCAAAGATAAGCAATTTCCTATGGAGAGCAGTGAATGGAGCCTTAGCAACAGGTGTAGGGTTATTTAAGAGAAAATGTGCTCAGAGCCTTCCTGTAAAATTTGCAAGACTAAGGTGGAAATAGTAGAACACATGTTATTTCTGTTCCTATGGACAGCTCAGTGCTGGTATGGTTCTCTACTGGCACTGATATTTGATGAACAAAACATGGTGAGGATGGATAAATGAAGAAGGACCTGATGAATATGGAATAGCTCTCTTTACTACCTTGTGTTGGGGAATCTGGAAATGAAGGTGTAAATTTGTGTTTAAGCATATGGAGTTAGATGCTCTACAATGTGTAAGTGGGGCAATTAGAATGGTGAATGAGTACTGGACAACAATGGAGAGCAGAATAAGAAGGAATGGGGAAAAGAATCAAATGGAGAGGAAGACTATTGGGAGAAACCAAAATGGGGGAGCTACGAAATTAATGAGGGCGTTGCCTTTAATCAGAAATCTATGGCTGCAACAATCGGGATAATAGAAAGGGATTGGGAGGGAAGGTACATAGGAGGAATAAGCAGAAGGATCAATGCAGAATCTGCTTTTCAGGCTGAGTGTCAGGCAATGTTAGAAGCAATAGAGGGAGTAAACATGTGAGGGAATAATGTGACAGTGGAGATAGATTGTGAGGAGCTATATGAGAGATGACTAAGGAAAAATTAGAAGGATGTGAATGGAAGAGCATAGAAGTGATGCAAGAGTGTTTAAGGCTTCTAGCAGAGGTGAGGAGCATAAGTTGGTAGGTGACACTAGTAGCAAGAAAGAAAATAGAGCTGCTGACTACTTGGCAGCTGGAGCATTGAGAGGAATGGTACCACAAGGATGGCTTACTAAGCCACCATCCTCTCTGGTTCAGATTATGAAGGAAGATAATGAAGGGACTTAGCAGACGACTCAAGGAAGACTAGGCATTGGCTAATGTAATAATACAGTAGGATAGAAACTTAAAGTTGTATTAAGACGAGGATGTTGGAATGTTAGTCTAGTTTACTTTCTTTTTTTGGTTTTAGTTGTGTGATAGTTATGTAATAATACAGTAGGATAGAAACTTAAAGTTGCATTAAGACCAGGATGTTGGAATGTTAGTCTAGTTTACTTTCTTTTTCTGGTTTTAGTTGTGTGATAGTTATGTAATAATACAGTAGGATAGAAACTTAAAGTTGCATTAAGACCAGGATGTTGGAATGTTAGTCTAGTTTACTTTCTTTTTTTGGGCTTCGGCTATTAGTGATTGTATGACTTATTTTTCTAATATTAATAAAATGGACTCTGTTTTGCTAAAAAAAACTAGAACAAATTGCAGGATGATAATTTCTGCCTTTTCCAAAAGGTCACAAGTGAAGAAGTTTAGTGAAATAAGTTTCACTCAATAGCCCTTGATATAGATGTGCCTATACATATAAACAAATATAATAAACAGTATATGCATAAATTGTTAGTTTATACTTAGATATACCCAATTATAATAACTCATATTCATATTACCTTGGAGATAACGAATAATATATTTCACTCTCTTTTAATGTATTAGCAATATTGAAGAACTACATCATGCTAGATTAACGATAAATAATATGTCATGACATGTGAAATCAACAAAAATACATTAGTGCCCTAAAAGCACTTAATTATAGTACTTCCAGACGATGTAGTTCTTCATCTCCCTCTTCGTTAATTTCTTAAGGCATAAAAGGGTTTTTATCAACCTATGGGTAGTCATTTGCTTTTTTGGGGCTCTTAAGCAACTCTGATGATTTTGATATCATCAACATAGATAACAATTATGGCAAACTTACATATTGTGCGATAAAATGCGCTTAATTGCTTCAAGTAATATTGAGACTTGTTTAGTTCAATTTAATACTATTTTTGAGAACTTGCATTTGATGCTTCTAGCATCACGAGTCCTTCAGGGACTCTCATATAAATAATACTGCCAAGTGTGTCATATGAAAGTATAATCATAACATTTATGAGGCATAAGTCAAGCCCTTTACTATTTGGTTAATCAAATAATGAAAAGTATTCATATCCACTACTAGTGAATAGATTGCTTCACAACATACACCAGATAATTGTGTAAAAGCATTAGGTTATACGATGTGCCATATATCTTATTATTTTGCCTTTTCCATTTCTCTTCCATACATAATGGCTTACATTCATATGGCTAATCCTTTCATTATTTGCTCTTAACAATGGCATCGGCTCATAGTCCTCATCATTCATTACACAATATGCTATTTTATAATGTGATGTCAACGTTGACTTTGTTTGCTTCCCATCGAATTCCACAATTTATTGAGATCTCATTATTGTCAAATGTGTCAGATGCCTGAATCTCTTTTGGGACTATAATATTCTCTTATGGAAAAATAACTCTTCAAGACTTAGCTCTTTTAGAGAAGTCAAGTATTCTTGATCATCCTCAACTGATCATCTATATTCTTGGCTCCTTTTATTTTCGAGGATTTTGTTATCGTTTGAATCGATGGGCTTTTCATGCTTTAGGTGTGTTTTAAATTCATTCATAATAGATTGTCCTTCAGGGATATAGATTCTTATAGGAGCATTAGTAGTTAGGATATGTGATTTTATCACTTTCTTTGGATCAATAAATGCTTCAGGCATTTTGTTAGCTAAATTCTATGAATGAATTATCTTTTTAATTTTCAGTGCAATCATTTTAGTGCAAGGATCAAAAGTGAGCCAACGATAATTCATTCCAGCTAATCTCTTTACCCAACTGCTCATTTTCTCCCCTTGATACTAGTGAAAGTAATTTATCAAATGACACTCAGCAAACCGTGCCATAAAATTCATAGTCAGCTTATATTCACTGGGTTTTACATGCACATATATATTACACACCCAAAAGTAGGAAATATTAGGGGTTCTTAATCAAAAACCTTTATAAGGGAGAAAACTTTTGATAATTTGTTGTCCTCATGTGAATTAATGGCGATGCATACAAAATGGCTAGTCTCAAAGCAGAAGATGAGAGATTGTATCTCATGTAAAAAGGTTGCAACCATTTAATCAATCATTTTGCTAGTCCATTTTGCATATGAACATGAATTACAAGATGTTCAACATCAAGTCCAAGGGACATGCAATCCTCATTAAGGCTATTGAAGTAAATTCATTAGCACTATCAAGATAGTGTTTTGTAATCGGATAATCAGGATAGTATACTCTTAACCATACTCATTAAATAAGGAATCTTGTAAATTTCATGTTGCAAAAAGATAATAAACACGTGAAACCATTTAGTTGATGCATAAATTAAAACCATATGGCAACTAAATGATTTACCAGTAGGTTTATCATCCCACAATTATATCCCTATATCCGCTTTGAGAATTTAAGAGGCTCACATTTTATTTAACCTTATGAGGGGTTAATAATATATTCTCCTTGGAACATGCAGCATATGAGAAATAATGGTATCTATTAACACGTTAGAGTATATCCACCTTTATTCTCAATCATTTCTTGCATCATAATTCAACCAGGATGGTCTAACTAGTCATGGCCAACATTGAATTCATTGATAAACTTCTGGTTTATCTTATTAAACTGTAGGCTTGTATTAATTAGTAAACTACTAGTTTACTATATCATAACATACATTAAATTATCAGTAAATTGCTGGTTTACTATTGCATATCATCAAATTAATCAGTCTCAGTAAACTTCTGATTTACTATCATATGCTTTCAATTATGCTTATATACAAAGCTAAAAGAAAAATGGAAGAAACTTTAAATGTAAAAACAAATAGATATAAAACAACAATAATATAAATAAAGTTAGCAGTAGAATAATATATATACATATATAATTATATAAGTTATATATATTTATATAATTTACATTGCTGTAAGTAACAATAATTAAATAAATATAGCTTCTGGAAATATTTTAACGTGAGAAAAACATGAAATCTATCTATATCAAAATAAGAATTAAGGTTATATAACTTCTCATATAACTTCTATTTCCATTTGGTATTCATTCTACGGATATCATGAAACTTAATAAGTTTCTTATTAATTGGGTAGAATAGAGTGCATTTTTAATGCATAATTTTGTTTCTTTAAGTAACATAATATTGACTCTTCCAGAACTTCTAATGCATATCTAATTTATTGAATACCCACATATTGGCCTTTTATGGTTCTCATCATATCTTCTCCACTTTAGGTGAAATTTAGAATCATTATGATTCTGACCACGCCAAACACCCATGACTGTGATCATATTCACTTTCTTAACTATCACAATTATTACATTTAACTATATTCACTTTTGGGAATAGAGTCGAGCTTATTGGATACATATATGATTAAACCATTATATCAAATTTTGTAAATATAAATCCATCCATTCATAATGGATTTAAGAAAATAACCAACTTCTGGTGGTTATACATTTCTTTTAAATTGTTCTAAAGAACAAGTGGGTCATTTATATGTAATATAGAGAATGCTATGATTACCACCCAAAATTGCATACTAAACACAAATATCAACCATATGCAATTAAATTTTAAATATGCATAATCCTTAATGAGAATTTAATCTATTATCTCATTATTATATCCGTCTATACAATAATTTATTCCTCCGTATTTCAATTCAAATACAAGTTTGCAGATTCCAAGCAATTAAATAATTGTAAAATTTAATAATTAAAACAATTTCAACAATTGTATATCACGTAAAAATAAATTATGCAATAATAATATTTCACAATTTGATGAAACGAATAAAGGCAACAATATTTACATAACACAATTAATCAAAACCTCCTACAATTGTACATGCATGTACCCCATTAATCAAAACGGATATTCTGCAATATAACAATATTTCACAATTTGGGTACATGCATTATCACAATTTAATAATCAAAACAATTTCACAAGCCAAACTGTATATGACCTTTAAAAATTGTGGGAGTTTTGTGTTATGTACCCAAATTCTGGGATTAACATATGTTATTGTAGATGAAAAATATTTCACTATTGTTATATTGTTATAAAGGCAACAATTGCAAATCCGTTTTGTTTTGGAGTTTTAAAACCTCCCACTCTTTCATGTACCCAAATATTTTTTTCAAAAATTAATCTCAACATATTTAACTTAAATAAAATATTTACAAATATTTTAAATTGTGAAATAGCTAAATCACTATCACTTTAAATACATACTTTTCTCAAGACACGAAGTAAAGGCCCCATAACAATGTACTGTCTCTAGAAAACATATATCACAATTTAATTCTCATGGCAGTAACGACTCATACTTCGTTAGTATTTAAAACATAAATGACCCATAAGCCTATTTATTGTAAATAAATGAAATAAATTCACCAATGGGTATACAATGCAAAGACATGAACAACGATACTTAAAATTCGACTAGAAGGTTATATATTTAGATATCATACGTTAGCAATGATTCATTGAATTAAAAGGAATCATCAAATTCAATTAAAACTCATAAAAGGCCATTAATGGACCAAAATTTCACTACCGTTTTGAATATGCCTAAATGACATTCATTTCAACAAATATAAAAAAATTTGGCTCAAATATTTTGTAATTAAAATAAAGGACTAATAAAATAATTTAGAGGCCAAAATTATTTTCTCATTATAAAATATTTTGTAAATAGCATGTGACAAAATCAAGACAAAAACCTTGGATACAAAGCCTACAGTTCTGGATACTAGATACAAAAATGATATGACCCAAAACCTTTTTATTTTAATTTCCATTTTTAGGAAATGTGTGTTTTTTTAAATTTCAATGGCCCAAAACCAATATCCAAAAGGGGATCCATACATTTTATTAAAGGAAAGGATTTTTCGCAACAACCCAAAATGTGTGGCCCAACTTATTCTCTTTTGAAAATTTAACCTGTTTCCTTCAGTTTCCTAAAATGTGTGGCCCAATTGCTTCTCTTTTGAAAATTTAACCCGTTTCCTATATAAAACTTAGGGTTGGTAATACGGGTTATGCCCAATCAAATAAATTTAGGCAGTTTTGGGCTCGCAAAAGCCAGCCCGCCAAGGGTGTGGGCTGATTCCTGCCCGCACCACCCAACCCACGGGTTGGTGGGCTGGCTTGTCAACCCTCTCCTTATATATTTTTTATTTTAAAAATAATATATTATATTTTTTCCTTGTTCATCTTAATATTTTTTCAAAGTATGATAAACAATACTTAATACATTTAAAAATAGTATAAAATATTTTTTTTTCATATCAACTTTCTATAATACTATATTTAAAATTAAAACAAAACATTTATACTTATATTTTTTTTGAAAACTTGAAAAAAATGTTATTATTGAAAATTTATTGACAGAAAAAGAATTATATGATTATACAATATTATGGAAAAACAAAAGAAAATTTAATTTTTTAAAAAAATATGTTGCGGCTAACTCGCCACGGTGAGCTATGGGTTGGCAAATGCTAGCCCGCAAGGGGAAGGGTTGTTGGTGGGCTGGCCCTCCATTTTTCCACCCTAATAAAACTAATTGATAAACCATAAGACAATAAAAATTAATTCACCCACTGGATGGCTACAATTTCGCCGTCTTGGAAGCGTTCACCGAAAATGTTACCATTCAATCCAAATTTAGGACATGATAACTCCATCTTCAACGAAAACGTGCGTGGAAATTTGAACAGTCTACTGTTACAGTGTCATTATTTTCTAAATTGACATAAACCAATCAAACAGAAAATATACAAAACATTAATACAAATAATAATGAATCATGAAATTTTTCCAAAAATAAATCAGGGACTTTAAACCTTCAAATTTTCTTTTCTAGAAGGAGGACAAAAGGAATTTAAACTGCTCCAATAATTTTAATTTTTAGAAAAAAATTAAAAAACCATATAAGAGTTTATATGACGGGAAAAAAATTTCCAGACCAGTTTCTTCAGTAAAAAAATCCATATCACTATTGCTAGTGAATTCCATGATCTTTGATGTTTCTTTGTGACTATCTAATCCCTTCATCTTACACCATTTTCTTGAATCTTCAGCTTTTTTAACCGAAGATTCAAGCATAGATCATTATAGCCTAAAAAATTTTTCAGATCATTTAGCATATGTAAATATATGTGTGCGCGCACAAACGCAAATTCAAGCAAAGGCATTCATATTGATATATATATATATATATTACAAAATCACAAAGGAAAAAATTGATATGATATCACGATTGGGGTATATTAGTAAATTGATTTACTATTTGTTGCTTTTCAGTTAGTTATTATGTGTGCGATACTGTGTACGGAGGGGTATATGTAACCAAATGATTCACGAGAACAGACATGCGGAATATTACTTGAATTTCCTCACCTCTATCTTCTCTTCTTCTCTTTTCTCTATTACATCTCTCTCCCTTTTTCCTACCTATTATTCTGCCCATTTCTGATCCTTATCAGTGGTATCAGAGCACACCGCTCCTGGCCATGGCTGATAATACTCGATCCTATACCATGCTCAGGGACGTGGAGGAACGTGTGACACACCTTAACCTTGCCTTTAGCTTCATTTTATATCAATTTTGAACCAAAAAGAAGCCTCAATTTGATTAAAGGGTCCAAAAGATTCAAATTAAAAACTTTCAACTTTTTGAAAGTTACTATTCACTGTTTTTCAGACCAATTTTGAAAATTCATAACTAATTCTCGAAAAATCGAAGTTGGGTTCTTCCAATTTCTATTTGAAGCTTGTAAGTTCCTTTATAAGGAAAAAAAATACTCATTGAGTCACTAGATTGCCCAATTGATACAGTTGAATTCGTGAAAATGCACTGTTCATTTGGTCATTTTTCTATTTTTCCAGGTTTTTCATTGATTTTCTTCAAACTTTGAAACATCATAACTTTCTGTACAAAACTCCAAATTCAGTGTTCTTTGGCTTGTTTTAAAGCTTGCAATGTGAACTATTTTTTTCTGTAAAATTTCAACTCATTTGGAGTCCATTTGCTCTGTTTCTCGACAAGTCAAAGTTAGGGGTTTGACCAACTTCACTTTAACACAGCCAAACTTTTCATTTTCAATCTTAACCATTTGAAACCCTAACTTCTAATCCTCTTTTAGTCATGCTTGATCATGCAATTAGGGGTCCTTAGCTATCACATACTAACCAAACATTCACAAGTTCATAATACATATTACATGACATATTTAAATCCCAACATAATTACAACATAATTTCATGTACATAACCATGCCAAATTCCTTGCTTCATGCATCATAAACTTTCTCCTTACCCTTTGAAGAACTTGTACCTAGAAATTGGTTAGTGGGGGAGGGTGAGATTTTTGGAAATCCCAATAGCAAAGCTTACTAACATAGAAAATTGCATGACATGTTTTAAGTTCATAAAGTAATGTGTAACAATGTAAAATGTGTACCAAGCACATATCAATGCATATGGCCATAGCATCATGTCACTCATAAACACATTTCAACAATGTCATAAGTATAATAAAGTCATGCACATCATTAAGATAATTTCACAATAATGTTAGATAGAGTTAGAAAACTTTGCTACCTTTTCTTCTTAACTTTGCTCTTAATTTTGTAACCTCTCTTGATCACTTTAAAAATCACCCTCTTGAACTAAACTCTTGCCTACAAAATGGACAATATAATGGCCATCAATCATAAGCCATTATCAAAGCAAAAACCACTTTAAAACTTCATTAACTTCCCTTGAACTTC
>JANTPZ010123845.1:0-11535 GCA_025593235.1 Vachellia pachyceras | reverse complement strand
ATATCTCTCAAATGATGTGAGGGACAAATCCCATCTTGATCACTCACATTCCTCCACATGAAAACCCTTAAGCCCGATTATAGCCTTTATCATCACCCGGTCAAAGGTGACTTTTGACTAGGTCAAAGCTTAGTGACTTTCATGCAGGAATCCATGATGATCTCAGGTCGAAGGGCATTGTGACGTGATTACATATGAGATAAGCTAATGACTTGATCCATGTAGCTTTCTCATAGCGGGTCGATCCAGCACCTTGTACTCTTACAAGTGCCTATGACTTTGACTCGTATCTCCATACCTTATCAAAGTCATACTGGTTTTATCTTATATACACTCCCGCATAAATAACCAACCAGGGACATTTAAGATAATATTCATAATTTGTCTATGGATGTAATTATCACAACAAACATGCAAATAATATGATAACTAAATGAAGAAAATGCATTAAAATAAATAATGTGCGAGTACAATGATTGGCCCTAGGGCACAATTTCCAACAGCTAACTATCAAGCTTTGCATGCCTTGTTATCCCGAAAAAATAAAAATGCAAGATATGTCAAAGCGTTTAAATTCATGGGAAAGTACAAGATAATCTTAAGATGCCTTTGTATACTTCATTCCTACCATTACGTGCTATACCTTTCTCATGCATTTTTTCACAAAAAAAAAAATTAAGGGTAAAAGCTGTGAGAATTATCATAATAAATTTTAGGGAGAAATTACATGAGAAAATCTCTCATGTCTGGATGCTTGACGAAAATAATATCAGTGAATACGTACAGACTTATTAATTAAACCTCTGAAAAAAATGTTGATGAAATTAATGAGACATTTGTAGACATTTTTCTCAAAAAAAAATATAACGTAGTATCCATTCCATAAAATACACTTCTAATTAAGTTCATGATGATAAATAGACCAAGAGCTTTGAATGCAGAGAAAAACAGGAGAATTATGTACATCCTAAGAGGACAAGCTTTTATACCTCATGATTTCCATTATATTTTGTCGCGAAATGTCTCATGAAGCATTCCTTGCAGGGTAAAAGTTATGAAAATCTTCATAATAAAATATGCGATAAAAATATGAGTTTCCTTGTAGATAATAAATGTTGGCAAGCAAGGGAATAGACACACGTTTTAGATATATACATATATATATATATATATTATGATTCAATGCTTTTACTTAAGAAATTTAAGACAACCATTGTGTGACGCGCCATGGAAATATAAAGATGATTTCACAAACATTTCACCATGTGAATATAAGCATACTTATATAAGCCTGGATTTCTGTGACAATAATATCTGTAAAATTTTGATAAAACTTTGAATAAATTATGGACAAAATTTCACAAAAAATTTCATTTTTGCATACACTTATGGGTTCCACATTCTCATCATACTTTCTTTTATAAGGACAAAGATGTACAAGAAAATTTGAAATATATAAATATCAAAAATTTTTCTAGAAATGACTTAATTCCTGTATACTTTTTAAAGACTATTGTGTAATTAATTTTTTTTGTTAAATTGCCTAATTTCTCTCAATAAAATTAGCCATTACCGTGTTAATTGTCATTATTTGATTAATAGTTATCACTTGTTAAAATGTTGTTTCTGTCATCAATATTCAGTATGAAATGTTTTTAAATTATTTGTCACCGTCCAATTTGTTGTTATCAATTCAAAATTTAATCAAAGCCTAATCCGGTAATCTCTAGAGACTTTATATTAATTAAGTCTTTTAGGAATTCAAAAATGGAATTTTTTGGAGTCATTTTTATTTCTTTCTGCCCTTCTTTTTATTTAAATGGTTATGAAAAAAATTATAATAAACAATTAGGCCAACAATTAATCCAAATCTAGTAAGATAGGACAAGTATTTAAAATACAAAACTATTAACATCCAGGTCTAAAGAAGACCCAGCTAGCCAATTTACAAGACTTTTCATTTGCATTAACTTTCCATTAACCTTTGGCTACCGTGAATAAGCAAATTCCATTAAGGATGAAATTATGTTTATGAAAACTTGAGAAAATTTGGATGAAACCTGGAGGAAAATTGGATACTTTTTCACTAAAAATGGTCATCGATTTGCACGCGCTTCTAATTTGGTTATAAATATAGGACAACAAGGCCCACAAAAGGATCATTGTGTGAGGACGAAACAAATAGATTTGTTCATTACATCCCAAAATATTTGGCGTTAACTGTATTTTGTTGTTTGAGGCAAAATGAATTCTAACAGAACCAATGTTGCAAAGCATGCTGGTTATGATCAAAATCATGAACGCAATGGGAGTCAAAGCTCAAGCAGGAGCAACAGAGAAAATGTTGCCAACCATGCTGGTTATGATCAAAGTCATCAAACTAATGAAACACGTTCTAATACTACAAACCCAAAAAAGAGTAACCGACCAAACAGTGGAGACTTAGCCGGTTATAATCAAAACTGAATTTGTTTAACCAATTCATATATCAGGTAATTTTATTACAAAAAAATGTTTTTCGTCATTTAAAAAATCATTTTTACATGGATTCTCAAGCCAGTGCAGATATAAGTAGTGTGGAAAGTTCAAGATTTTTTACACCGGCTATTGAATTGCGCCTATTTGATATAAATGGTAATGAAGATGGAAACTAGAAAATAACATGAATGTGAAACGTTTCAACATTTTCTTATTTTTGATAATTTTATCATACTTCTTCACTTTGAATTTCCTCATCCATGTTTGATAGAAAATGATAATAATGACCATGAAAAATAGGAAACTGTTGTAAATTAAAAGTAAATAGACAAAGAAAAAGAGAAGAGAAACTTTGAGAGGAATAAGAAACTTTGAGAGGAATTCTATTCAACTCTTTGGATGTGTGTTGTATGCCATGTATAAAGTCCTATTTATAGGACTCTAAGAGTGACCTCCAAGAGTAATGATCAATAAATAGTACAATCAAGATGGATGGATATATATTGTAACTCTTTGTACATACATTGTGTATATACATTGTGATACTTTGTACATTGAAGACCTCTTTAGTTTATCAACAACAATTCATGTATAGCACTTATTGCTTAGGGAATCAACAGTCTATGGACATCCACCCTTATAATGTATTTATAACACTCCCCCTTGGATGTCCATTATGAATGCGCCTCATTAAAAACTTTAACTAGGAAAACCCTGTGGAAGAAACCTAGTTAAAGAAAAGAGTACATCATTCATTGATACACTTTCCAATGCTACCTCATTAAAAACCTTTCTAGGAAAATCCAGTGGGACAAAACCTAGATAAGGGAAAAAGAGTACAGCGTGTATCGACTCCCCCTCATGACGGCATCACTTGAGATCTCTGAGTTTGTGAAGACCGATGCCATTGACAAGCTTTTGAAAGATTGCACCTGAAAGAGATTTAGTGAATAAATCTGCAAGATTTTCATTCGAAAGGATACGTTGAATATCAATTTCTCCATCCCTTTGAAGATCACGGGTGAAGAAGAATTTGGGTGAAATATGCTTTGTTCAATCACCCTTGGTGTACCCTTTCTTTAGTTGGGCAATACATGCAGCATTATCCTTATATATGATTGTCGAGATCATTCTTCATGAAGATAATCCACAAGTCATTCGTATGTGATGTATTATTGACCTTAACCAAACATATTCTCGGCTTGCTTCATGTATTGCTAGAATTTCAGCATGGTTGATATAGATTGTTTCATAGATCACCATGAAATAGCTGCACCTCCAAATGTAAATAGATAGCCAATTTGTGATTTACCATCATGTGGATCAGACAAAAATCCAACATCTGCATAACCAACCAATTCGTGCTTGGATTTATTTGAGTAGAATATCTCCATATCCATAGTGCCTCTAAGATAACGGATAATATGTTTCACTCCATTCCAATGTCTTCGTGTAAGTGAAGAACTATATCTTGCTAATAAACTAACAGCAAATGATATATTAGGACGTGAGTGATTAGCAAGATATATTAGTGCCCCAATAGCACTAAGATATGATACTTCTGGATCAAGTAGTTCTTCATCACTTTCTTCACTAATTACTCGAGGTTTGAATGGGTCTTTATCAGGTTGCAAAGACCTCATAACCATTGGAGTACATAATGGATGTGATTTATCCATATAAAAATGTTCTAGGATCTTTTTTGTATAATTTTCTTGATATACAAAGATCCCATTTTTAATGTACTCAATCTGTAATCCAACACAGAATTTCGTTCTTCCTAAGTCTTTCATTTTAAATTCTTTCTTCAATCAATTAATTGCCCTTTGTAACTCTTCAGGAGTTCCAATGATGTTGATATCATCTACATAAACAACAATTATAGGAAACTCACTTCCAGATTTTTTTTCTTAAAGATGCATGGGCATATAGCTAGGATCATTTATATATCCTTCTTTCAACAAATATTCATTAAGGCGATTATACCACATGCGCCCTGATTGCTTCAGGCCTTACAGGGACTTATTCAACTTGATTGAGTATTGTTCTCGAGAATTTAGAATTCAATGTTTCTAGCTCTTTAAGTCCTTCAGGGATTTGTGCTTCTGGCACTTTCAGTCCTTCAGGGACTTTCATATAAACATCATTGTCAAGTGAGTCATATAAATAGGCAGTCATAATATCCATTAGATGTAAATTAAGCCCTTCATTTAAATCCAGGCTAATCAAATCACGAAAAGTAATCGCATCAACTACAGGTGAATACGTTTATTCATAATCGATACCAGGCCTTTTTGTAAAGCCTTGGGCAACAAGACGTGCCTTGCATCTTACCATTTTGCCCTTTTCATTTTGTTTCCTCACGAAAATCCATTTATGTCCAATAGGTTTTACATCTTTTAGTGTAAGGACTACATGTCCAAACACTTTTCATTTTTCCAATGATTTTAATTCTGCCTTAATGGCATCTTTCCATAAGGGCCAATCTTTTCTCTGTTGGCATTCACTAATGGATTTTAGCTCATGATCCTCATCACTATTCATTACATCATATGCTACATTATACGTAAAGATGTCGTCAACGTTGACTTCATTTCGGTCCCAAAGAATTCCATTCATAACATAATTTATTGAGATCTCATTATTTTCAGGTACCTGTGTCTCTTCTGGGACTATCTCATTCTCTTCTGGAGATGACTCTTCTGGAGCTATTATCTTTTTTTTTATTATCCTCGATTTGACCATCTATATTTTTAGCTCCTTTTTCTTTTTTAAGGATTTTTTTTATCTTTGGAACTAACTGGTCTTCAACGCTTCAGGCGTAATTTGGACTCATTCATAATAGGTTATCCTTCAGGGACACAGTTCTAATAGAAGCATTGGCAGTTGGGATATGTGACTCTGTTACTCTTTTTGGATCAGTAAATGCTTCTAGCATTTGATTAGCTAAATTCTATAAATGAATTATCCTTTGAACTTCCAGTTCATATTGTTTTTTCTGAGGATAAAAATGAGCCAACAATGATTCATTCAAGCTAATCTCTTCATCCAACTGCTTATTTTCTCCCCCTGATGTTGATGAAACTAATTCATCACATGACACTCGGCAAACCATGCCAACATATATTTATTTGGTTTTACATTATTACATACCCAAAATAGAAAATATTAGGTTCTTGATCAAAAACCTTGCTAATGGGAAAATCTTTCGATAATTTATTAGCCTCATGCGAATGAACAGTGCCGTATAGAAAATGGATAAGCAGGATATGGGAGATTATATCTCATGTGAAAAGGTTGTAACCATTTAACCAATCATTCTGCTAGCCCATTTTGCGTGTGAACATGAATTACAATATATTCAACATCAAGTCTAAGGGACATGCAATCCTCATTAAGGCTATTGAAGTAAATTCATTAGCACTATCAAGATAGACTTTTGTAATCGAATAATCAGGATAATATACTCTTAACAATTCATTGAGTAAAGAATCTTGCAAACTTCAGGTTGCAAGAAGATAATAAATAAACATGAGACTATTTAGTTGATGCATCAATTAAAACCTTATGGTAACTAAATGGTTTACTTTGTGAGTTTATCATTCCATAAATATATTCCTGTATCCGATTCGAGAATCTAGAGGCTCACTTTTTATTTAACTTTATGAGGGCCTAATAATATATTTTCCTTGGAACATGCAGCATATGAGAGATAATGGTATCTATTTACACTTCAGGGTATAGTCACATTTATTCTCAATCATTTTTCGCATCATAATTAATTCGAGATGGTCTAACTGGTCATGCCAAACATTAAATTCATCAGTAAACTTCTGGTTTACATTGACAAACTGCTGATTTGTATTAATTAGTAAACTTCTAGTTTACTATCTTATGACATACATTAAATTCATTAATAAACTTCTGGTTTAATAATGCATGTCAAACATTAAATTCATCAGTCTCAGTAAACTTCTGGTTTACTATCATATGTTTTTAAGTAAGCTTATATACAAAGTCAAAGAAAAATGGAGGAACTTGAAATGTAAAAAAAACAAATAGATATAAAACCAACAATAACATAAATAAATTTAACAGTATAAGTATATACGTACATATACATATATGTGATTATATAAGTTATATATATTTATATAATTTATAATGTTGTAAGTATAACAATAATCATAACTTCTGTCTATTTTATAAAGTAGGACAAAATACATGGCATCCGCCATACATATTAAAATAAGAAATCAAGATTATACAACTTATGGTTATATAACTTCATTTTTCATTTGGTATCCATTTCTAAGGATATCATGTAACTTAATAAGTTTCTTATAAATTGGCTCTTCCGAAGCTTCCAATGCATATCCAATTTGTTGATCAAGCCCACATATTGCCTTTTTATATAATTCTTATCAATTCTTCTCCACTTCAGGTGGAGTTTAAAGCCATTATAATTTTGACCATGCCAACTCCCATGACTATAGTCGCGTCTACACCCACATCTAGGGTCATAATTAGAATTATTTATTACTACATTCACTTTTGGGGATGAAGTTAAGTCAGTTGGACGGGATTCATGATTTTTCAATGAAAAACTCATTGTTTTGCTTAGCCACATGGAGGTAAGAAATTAATTAAGCATATTTATTGAAACCTTTTTCACAATAACGCTACTTCAGGAGCAATTCGGATTAGCTTTTTGGAAAGTAACTATCTTCAAGTGGTCATATATTTCCTTCACATTGATCCAAAGAACAAGTGGATCTTTATATTCAAATATTCGATTGAGACTTTTATGGTGGCAAAACATAAATCATATGTTGAAAGAAAAATATGTCTTTCCAGTAATATCAAGAGTCATAAACTTAAATTTACTAATATGAGTTTAGATTAAGGTAATAAAAGAAATTTTGAAAATATAAAATGCAATATAACAATACCAAAACTTATATTTTGACGATTAATCTCATACCTCCATAACAATTAAAACTTCATGGCTTTGGGCCATTTTTATTCTCATGACTTCAGGCCAATCAATAAGATTAGGATGAGAAATTAATGCCATATAATTTCATAATAGAAAATTAAGGCTATACGGCTTCTGGCCATTTAATAATATAATGAATAAAAGTTATATAGCTTCTAGCTATATAATCTCATAATAGAAAATTAAGATAGAAAATAAAATTTTATGCCTTTTATCTTCAGGATAAAAGTTGTATATGGCTTTTTATATAATATAATAAGATGAATATAGTTTCTCACCATATTAAAAAGAAATATGACTTTCTTCACCAAAAAAAAAGAAATATGACTTTTGGCAATTTATCAATATGATAAAGTTGTATATGACTTCCAGCCATGAGATAAAATATAAAAATGCATATGGCTTTCGGCCATATAACGTGAAATCAAAGGAATATGACTTATGGCTATAAAATCTCAAAATTAAATAATTAAAGAAATATGGCTTCCAATCATAGTATATCAAAATCAGAAATACAAGAAATATAACTTTTGGCCTTTTTATTTTCAGAATAAAAGTTGTATATGGATTCTGGCCATAAAACAGAATGAAAATTGTATATGACTTCTGGTCATATACCTTAGAAGCAAATATGGTTTCTGGCTACAATATAGAATATAAAATGTATATGACTTATGGTCATATACCTTAATAGCAAATGAATATGACTTCTGGCCATATTAAAATAAATATGAAGAATCAAATGAATATGGCTTCTGGCCATATTAAAAGAAATATGACTTTTGGTCATATAATTTCATAATATAAAATCAGATATATACAAGGCTTCAAGCCATATGAATAACATAAATATATATATGAAATTGTAAATGAGATTATAATAAGAAAGCAATAATAATCTTCAATCAAAACCATAGAACCCGATGTTTAAAACAATCGGTAAAATATTTACTTTAATTCCATATAATGGCTAAGATTATCTCATATAGATCAATATTAAACAAATGTACAGTAAAAGAAAGTAGATGAAATCATTAAGGTAACTATAAGAGAAGAATACTTTCTTTAGAGCTCTTGTGCTGATAAAATGTTGTAAATTAAAAGTAAATAGACAAAGAGAAAGATAAGAGAAACTTTGACAGTAATTCTATTCAACTTTTTGGATGTGTTGTACGTCATGTACAAAGCCCTATTTATAGGCCTCTAAGAGTGACCTCCAAGAGCAATGAGCAATAAATAGTACAATCAAGATGGATGGATATACATTGTGACTCTTTATACATACATTGTGTATATACATTGTGATACTTTATACATTGAATACCTCTTTAGTTTCTCAACAACAATTCATGTATAGCACTTATTGCTTAGGGAATCAAGAGTGACATCCACCCTTATAATGTATTTATAACAGAAACAACAATATGAAAAACGCTTTCCCATAAGTATGAAAACCCACTTTTAGCTTCATGTGGTTTTGCTTTTCAATTTTTTGTGGGAACTAAAATAATTTTTAAAGGTCATGTCCTAAACACCACTTATAAAATTTACTTGTTTCTTTAATATAAAATCCACCTTTTGATTCAATTTCTTTTTCAAAACAGATATTTAAAAAGTAAATGGAGCAAATAGCATGTTTTGACAACATAAATAGCACAATAAGATTTGATAGCGTGTAAAATGCATGGTCACTCGCTTATGATAAGGTTGATAGGTTTGGATATAAGAATTGAAAACAGGGAAATGATAACAAAGGAATTTGGAAATTGCAAATTGCAAGTCCCAAATCAGGGATTTACTATAAATTAGTTGTGAATTGCTGATCAATAGTAGTTAAAACCTTATCAAAAATGATTAAAAAACTTAATTGGAATTTTACAATTTTTAAAATTTTTTATGTCATTTTCCGGATGAAATGGGATCATTAATAATTATTTTAAAAAAATTTGAAGATTTTAATTAATGTATTTTCTTTTTTAAAACAGGTTGGGGGATTGAATCTTGTCTTGAAAACTCTTGAGAAAATCTTTGATGAAATCTGGAAATATTTTCGCGGAACTTTCATTTACACATACACATAAATTCATGAACCTCTTAATACGATGACCTGCAGAGAAAATGTTGATGAAATTATTGAGAAATTTGCACACATTTTTCACAAAACAGTATCATGATTAAGTTCATGATTATAATAGAACAAGAGCTTTCATAAGTGAATGCAAAGAAAAAGGGGAATTACGTAGAAATATTTTAAAAAGGGAAAATTACCATTAAGGTTTTGAAAGTCTTGAAATTGAGTTGAAGTCACTTGAGACATGAGTTAAATTACTTTTAAATGTCAAAGGACCTCCTTAGCCCAAATTATCTGAATTTAAATATGAGGGAGAAAGACGTGGATCAAACCCCACCTACACTGGCAGCAAATAGTGAATTATCCCATAAAAGACCAGGTAATTAAATTTATTTGGTCAAGCTTTTATTTAATCATCATTAAGAATTTAATCCAATTTGTATTTACCATTCCATTGCTTTATTTTTTTCAAAGCATCACTATTCTCTTATCAAAAGCAATTTCGTTTGAGATACTATGTGACACTATTTAGCTTTTATATATATTGGCAACTATATAATTTATTTTGCTTTTCAATCTCCTTAAAAATCAATTGTCTTTTTGTTAAGGAGTGAATATAATATTGAGTTTCAATAAGAATATCTTACAATGGAATGCCATTATTTCTTTTAATTAAAACAAAATTATCAAATTCTCATTTATTTTGTAAAATAGAGCTCATTTGTTTGCAGTTTCCTTGCAAGCCTTTATGTATAAATCTGCACACATTTTACTCATTTCATCAATAAAACATTCCAAAATAACAATCAAAGTTTTTTGATTAATTAATAAGCAACTATATAAATTTCTGCAAACCAGTAGTAACTTAAAATTATCATCCTGCAATCATGAGTCAATGTTAGAAAATTAATCACGAGACATCAACTTTCATGAGTCACTTAAACAACCCTCAACATAGTTTTTTCATGTTATAAAATAGGGTAAATGAGAAAAAATAATCTAGAATTTTTTGCGTAATCACACTAGTTACACAGAAGTTATTGAAGGGTCATTTTGGATCTAAAAGTTTTAAAATGAAACATTTTTACTCATGCCGTTAAAATTTTTAACATTGATCATAAGTCTCTTAATGGAAAATTTAATTGAATTATATATTAATGTAATAATAACCAAAACAATAATATATGAATTTAAATAAACATAATTTTCCCTCTAAACTTCAAGTCCTCCAACGGTTCTCCACTTATGATAATAATTCAATTCCATTATCCTAATCACATTTTTACCATTCAAAAAGTCTATTTCACTTGTTAAAATTATTAGCAATAATAATTTCTCCCATTTAACAGAAATTCTCAAAATTTGCTCTTTTTAAATCCTCAAAATATCCATGAATCAAATGTTATCAAATCATTATTGAAATCACAAATTCTTTCTTTCACAAATCATTTCCCACTTATTGGGATTACAAAATATATAATCTTTCCCCCATCTATTAAAAAAAACTAATTTTCAAGATTTAAAGTTCCTCATCAAATTCATAGTATTCATATTTTATCATAAACTAGAAATCCGATTTATTTAATAATCAACATAGACTCCAATAAATTAAAATAAATTATAAAATTCAAATTTAATTGTTACAAATATCATACACACACACACTCATATCTATATTAAATGAACAATTTTTGAATATGTGTGTAACACTCCTTATTTTCCCTTATAAACATCATATTAGATCACTAATGAACCACTTTAGGGCCTTGGAGAACTTAAATTGACCAAAGAAGTGAACTTGAAATTTTCAAAAAACGTGTACTGTTCATTTGGTCAATTTCCAGATTTCTGGCCCAACTTTGAAAAATCATAAATAATTCTAGAAAAATCCAAATTGAGTGGTTCAAATTTCTATTTGAAGCTTATTAAGTGATATATAAGGGAAAAATACTCACTAGTTCCAAAACTTGCCCAATAGATACAGTTA
>JANTPZ010123844.1:0-19184 GCA_025593235.1 Vachellia pachyceras | reverse complement strand
CCGCGGCGAACAATATTGAGCAAATTGATCACAAGTTATATAATAAAGAAGTTTGAGAAGCACAAGAGTTCTGCTAACTGATAGCCGAACAAATAAAGCTAAAGAGATACGGTAGTATTTAATGTTGCATAGCACCAATACACACACATACCCCCCAAGCTAGCATATAAGAATCTTGTTTATTAGAATTTGAAGTAGCTATATTTCTTCTAGCATAAGCATTATTCACTCAAGCTAGCTCTTAATTTATCTTTCTCATCAAGCAACATATTACAGCAAATTAACCGTAGTTTGATCTGGTTTTTATCCCAGCAAAGCATTTTGTTTGTAACTTAGTAGTTTACTTTGAAGGCCTTGCATTTTATACAAGATTTTGTGCTTATACATAGCAGTTTGAGAAATCTGCAGATGTTACGATCGTTTTCATCTCAATACTCGTCTGTCTTGTTATCACCAGCTCCCTCTGCTCTTGATTGAATATATATATATATATATATATATCTGTGTGTGTTATCTCGACTTCGCAAAACAAAACAAAACAAATATCTTGCTTATCACAGTTATATCAAGCTTTCTACTCTTCTTCCACACATCAGATTCAAAAATAGTATAATAATGGGAACGTAGGGAGTACCCATGTGTGCGCATCGGAGACTCAGAAGGGAATCCGAGTCGCGATGTGAAAGAGACGGCCACCAAAACTATCAAACTTGGAGCGACATCAGTCTCAATGGTCGCCTACAATGCAGATTCTTCACAAATTCATAAACATGCATATGAAAAATAGAGAGAAGTTGTCGAGATCGGCACTTACTATGGCTACGACGGGATCGCAAAAGCAAAAGGCCTCTAGGTTTTTGGGTGAAGCAAAAATTCTTCCACCAGAAAGCCCATTCACGCTTAATAGTTAATAGTTTCATAATTGACCAAGGAACCGATTGAACCAGATGGGATAGGAAGGGCTTTGGGTCAAATACTCATGTGAAATTCCTAAAAGGAGGGGGGCGAGTGATGTGAGTTTAGTTTTTTTTAACCGAAGAATCTCATTGCCTTGGTTTCTCCCTTCGCTTCATTTGGTTTCTCCCTTCGCTTCACGCGATCCCCAATTATTTCTGTTCTCTCGGAGTCGCCACTCAAACCCAAGCCAGCTCCGCAACTGGGCAAGTCGCTGGCAGATCCATGGTCTTCAAGCACCTTCTATCTCTGGCTCGGCGCTCCCAACGACGTCGCGTCGCCTCGCCTCGGCGCTCGCTACTCCATCCAAACTCTCAAGTAGCTTGAAAACCCACACCCACGATTCCTCAAATACGGGTCTCCTGATCTCCTCGCCGGGCGAGGAACCTATCACAGATATATATTCTAGACAGGTAAATTAGCTGCTAGCGGAAAATTTTCGCAAGCAATTCTATTAAATTTTTTCCACAGGTCCTAATCATGATTTTCCTACCTACAGAGGGGATGGTCTTTACCTATAATCTACCTGCAAAAATTAAATATGCAGATAAAATTATTTACAGATTTTAAATCCACGTATAAAATTACTTGTGAATTTTTCCCCAGATAATTTTATCTATGAATTTAAAATCTACAGATAACTTATATATGGATTTTTTTCACAGGTAATTTTATTTACGGATTTTCTCCGTATGTAATTTATCTGCAGATTTAAAACCTGTAAAAAATTACCTATGAAAATTTTTCTTAAGAAAAATCTATAGGGATGAAATTTTTTTTTGTAGTGACATTATTTTTTACATCAAAACATGACAGCTGAATTGAACTCGATTCCAGTTTTGTTTAGCCAAAATATGATATTTCAATTAAATATCATTATTTTTAAATATACACATCCGTTTATCTAGGTAGATCTAATAAGTTTTTGGGAGATTTACTGTTGAGTCCCAAATAAGAGACTTATTTATCAAATGGTCCCAAATTTTAAAATATTTAAAAAATGGTCCCATTAACAACATAAGGTGTTGTCAATACAGCACATGATGTTGTCAAGGGTTGTCAAGTGACCATTTTTTAAATATTTTAAAATTTGGGATCATTTACTAAATATCTTCACTAAGCGGGACCACAGAGTAAATCACCCTAAGTTTTTTATATCTGTTGGTCAAAAAAATAAGTTTTTTATGTCTTTCAAATTGCTAGCGTTGGTCAGGTCAAAACGTGTTGATTCCCTCTCATTTTGAACTACGACAATTTATACATTTATGAGAAGCATACAATGATGGATGCATTTTTATTGAAAGCTAATGAGTGTTTTTGTTAACGTACGAAAGCAGATGGATGACTGAATCGGATAAGGTAATGGGTCAGATCGGAATCAAACCGTAAATCAGAATAAAAAATTAAAAAAATAAATTTTGACACAATCACACCATCCTAAATTAAAAATTTCAAAAACTAACTATTAAATTCCATTACTAACAAAGTAATAATTAACAATTACCAAACTAATCATATATTCATAAATTATATATTATTCTATATTATTTATAAATTCAAAATATAAATGCTAACAAAATATTTCCCCTTCCACCATTTAATCTCTGAATTAATAATCATCAACACCGAAATTAACATTAACATCTTTTAAATATATATATATAGACACACATATAAAAACTTCTTGTTTTGGGGGGTGGGGGATGAGAGGCTTCCTTTTTCAATTTTTTTAAACTTTGAATTTAAATTTCTAAACCAATAAGAATCTGACCCTCTATTATCACTTCATTCAAATCACCCCACCTCCCCATCTTCACCAAACTTTAAGAAAGTGATAGCCAAGATATTATCAAGATATTATATGTCTTCATTTTTGGTTATGGGTCATTACAATAATTATTTTTAAAAAATGAAAGCAAAAATAAATATAAAATTTGGACAGCTGAAATCAAATCTAAATCAAGATAAAATAAGATATTATATTATCTGTCTTCTAGGATTTTGTTCTTTCAAAAGCATTTTTCTTGATATTGAGTTTGAAAGTGGGGGTGTCATTAACCTAACTTCCAAGCTATTCCTTTGATCCTATCTATAGAGCATAAATGGAATAATTTTTTTAATCATATTTGTAGTACTGAGATTGGGTTTAGTATGATTCCACACAGAAGTGAATCAATGTTCTTGGGCCCAAAAAAAAATGAAAACCGATGATTATGAAGAGAAAGGTGAAAATATTCATTTGAGCCTAATCAGCCGAATAGAAGGATGCAACATAATTTCTTAACTTCAGAAATTTTTTTAAAAAAATCATAGAAAAAATATAAAAAAAATTATTTATCCTTCAACAGGCGGGCTAATGATAAAATTAATATCATGTGGACATGGAGTTTTTAAAGCCGTTCCATTAAAAGGGAAGATTTGAGTTTGACAAGATTGCAACCGATCCCTTAATATGCATCGTGTTAAGTCAATATCTAAATTTTTATTGAAAGAAATATAGATATTTACTTTTTCAAACAAGATTATCTCTGGTAAGATAATATCAAAAACAAATTATTCTTTCTAAAAACAAAACTTTAAAACAAGAAATCATGAAAATAATTGTTTGTAGTCAATTATATTGAGGCACTATTGAGTACTAAATATAGGAACATCTTTCAATACAAATTGAAACCTTAATTCACATTATTATAAGGATCAGTTCATTTCTTTGTATCTAAAACCCCGTCGGAAATATCTCTCTAATTTTAAGGAGAAAAATTGAAGGTAAAACTACATGGGCTTTCTTCAACAAAAAAAAAAGTAATTTGGCTTCACATGCGTTTTCTTTTCTTTTCAATTTTTCTTCTCCCCTTATTTTCTACTCTAATTCAAACATAAGAATAAATATTCACCAATAAGGTTAGGTTTAGTGAGAGACTAACCCCTCACAATATGATAAATCAAAATTTAAATCCATAATGAGAGATATGCCCATATTTAGTACATTCAATGTCTCAAACATAATTGTTCCATGTAGGAGGATACCTAGGCCCAAAAACAAGAAGAAGAATATCCATTTTTCTCCCCTACTTTTTCCACCCTTGATTTTCTGTCTGTCAATTCCAAACACACTGCTGGTAACGGGAACCGTGATATGGGAAATTAGGATTAGGAATTAAGTTGGTGACGTGTCAAGATGGAAGAATGAAGAATAAGGCCAAGAATGGTGAATATTTGCTCAAATTTGGGAAAGAATATGCCAAATTTGTGCAATAAATAAATACTTTTAACAAAAAGTTGGTAAAGATAATAAATGCTTAAACTTGAGGTCCAAAAGTGGATAGATGAGAAAAATACTTTTATACCCCTGGAGTACCATGCGTCCATGATCTTTCCAATAAAAATGCCCCCCATTCACCTTTTCTTGTGGGTCCTGTTAAATTCTATCATGATCAAGAGAACGTGATATACAAAATAGAACGATTTGAACTTTTTAATTAGAGTCTATAAATATTCTTAGATAGGCTATTCACTTATGCTCAGTTGGAAAAAAAAAGATAATGAAAAAAAAAGATAATGAAGAAGGGGAAGAATATGGCTGAATAAGAATATGTTAAAAATGTTGTAAGTTGTTAGCTTCTTTCCTCATGTTAAAGTTAGACTAGGTTTGCTCAAAAAAAAAAAAGGCTCAGAAGTTCATATCTCAATCCAAAAAACCATAAAAAAAAGTTTTTTCAGAAGTGCAGAAAATAATGGTAAGAGATTGTAAGCCGGATTAGGCATCCAACCTCTCACTTACAAGTGAAGCTTGCACATTAGTAGGTTACAAAACAAGTATATTCTAAGATATTGCTTCTTTCTGTCAAAAAAAAAAAAAAAAGGCTGGGGAGCATTCTTTTTTATAGTTGGCACTTTTGTCTATGACATTCGTTTTTGTTAATAGGCAAAAATATCAGTAGGCTTTTGTTCAAAGTACGACTAGCACCATATATTTTATTCATAAATATTAAAATAGGAGTAAAAGTAAGAAATCATTAAATATAACCCTAATACAATTACTTTTTATGGTGGGATCTATACTATTTAATTATGTTATATGCAAGGTACAGGAAATCTGACAGGTGATTGAACCGAACAAACTAGTGGGTTAAGGGCTAGTAGGTCAGACAGGAGTTAAACCAGGGGTTAGACCGGTAAGGAAACAAAAAATTAAAAATAAATCTCATCATACATTAATACAATCAAACTGTTCAAAATTGAAAATTTCAAAAATTAAGCAATAAATTCCATTATAAATAAAGGAATAATTACTAGACTAATCATATACTTATAGCTTATATATTATCCAACATTATTTATAATTTTGAAATATTCATCCTAACAAAATACTAAAATACATATATGATCAGGGGGTCTATTTTTTATTTTTTAACTTTCAAATTTAAAAATTTAAAATAATTCATCTTTTTTTAAAATAATTAAAAAGAAGATGAGTAAATATAGACGCAATAGTGAGCTTGTTTGGGGAAGAAGTTCTTTTTTCTACCTTTCAAATTAAAAAATCATTATTTTATTTTTTTTTAAAAAAGTGTAATCGAGTCGACCCACCAATATGAGCGGGTCGATCGGGTTAACCCCAACTAAGGGCCAAAATGATGCTCAGACCGAACTAGAGGTTGGGTCACCGATTTTCAGTCCGACCCTACCGGTCCGGTCCAGTTAGCTTACATTGGTTATATGACTAAATGAATAGTAGTTTGTAAAATTAAAATAAGCAAATAAGATCATACAAAATGTTCCCATATGCTCACTTCCCCTTCCCCAAACTAAGTTTGATGTAATTTTAAAGTGCATTGTGGTTTTAAATTTAAAATAATTCATCTTTTTTTAAAATAATTAAAAAGAAGATGAGTAAATGTAGACGCAATAGTGAGCTTGTTTGGGGAAGAAGTTCTTTTTTCTACCTTTCAAATTAAAAAATCATTATTTTGTTTTTTTTTTAAAAAGTGTAACCCAGTCGACCCACCAATATGAGCGGGTCGATCGGGTTAACCCCAACTAGGGGCCAAAATGATGCTCAGACCGAACTAGAGGTTGGGTCACCGATTTTCAGTCCGACCCTACCGGTCCGGTCCAGTTAGCTTACATTGGTTATATGACTAAATGAATAGTAGTTTGTAAAATTAAAATAAGCAAATAAGATCATACAAAATGTTCCCATATGCTCACTTCCCCTTCCCCAAACTAAGTTTGATGTAATTTTAAAGTGCATTGTGGTTTTAAATTTAAAATAATTCATCTTTTTTTAAAATAATTAAAAAGAAGATGAGTAAATGTAGACGCAATAGTGAGCTTGTTTGGGGAAGAAGTTCTTTTTTCTACCTTTCAAATTAAAAAATCATTATTTTGTTTTTTTTTTAAAAAGTGTAACCCAGTCGACCCACCAATATGAGCGGGTCGATCGGGTTAACCCCAACTAGGGGCCAAAATGGTGCTCAGACCGAACTAGAGGTTGGGTCACCGATTTTCAGTCCGACCCTACCGGTCCGGTCCAGTTAGCTTACATTGGTTATATGACTAAATGAATAGTAGTTTGTAAAATTAAAATAAGCAAATAAGATCATACAAAATGTTCCCATATGCTCACTTCCCCTTCCCCAAACTAAGTTTGATGTAATTTTAAAGTGCATTGTGGTTTTAATTGTCATAAGTCAAGTTTATAACAAAGTCAGTGTAAGTTCATGTTTGTGATAGCATTAGCATCACCAACATTAAAATAGTCTTATCCCACTAGACATTGTCGATAATATAAATCACATGATGTTATTGTGCTCTATAGTAGACTAGATCTTTGTAAAAATTATTAACAAAAAAATTTATTTCTACAATGTACTTCAGTTTTCCTATATATCTTTTCAAATGGTTCCATACTGTTTGATCCACCTTTCTTATTGGAGCCTTCAATGACATTCTCTAAACATGTAAGAACACCTCAAACTTTTTTTTGCATTTTTCTTTTCAATAGATTCCACTTTAACTTGTTTATGAATTTGATCATTATGAATAGTATCTATTGTGGTATATCAACACATCTATCTTAACATTCCCCATTTCATCTATCCTCAATTTATGCTTATATTGTCCTTTTAATGCCAAATATTCATTACCATATAGCATTACTGGTTTTATAGTAGTGCGATAAAACTTTATTTTCCTTTAACCTTATTAGATATTTTCAGATCATAAATTATATGATCATTATCATCATCATCATCAATTTCACTTTCTTTTTGAATAATTGATCCCAAATGTTAGTTGTGGGATGGTTTGATCCCCAATATCACTGTAAAATCATTTTCAACTTGTTTCTTCTTAAAATTACAATGCATATATTTTGCATTGTTCATATTCAAACGAAAGCCCTTTAACTTCAAAGTCCTTCAAATCTCAAATTGAAATTTAATATCTTCTATTGATTCAGACAAAAGAACTATATAATCAATAAAACGCATGCATTAAGGGATCTCTTTTTATAAGCTTAGTTAAAACATCTAAACTAGGTTAAACATACAAGGACTCAAAGATGTTCCTGATGTACACCAACATTTATAGGAAAGTCCTTTGTCTTACCTCCAGTTGTTCTAACATTGGTGTTACCCCATTGAACATGTTTTGTATGACTTTAATGTATGCTATAGTTCACCCCTTTCTTTTCCAAAACTTTTCAAAAAAAAAAAAAAATCAATAGGCACATAGGATGAGACAAAAGTCCTTTCACATATTCATCTCAAATTGTGTAAAATCATTTAAAAAAAGATAATCTAAATTCCTTTATATCTTTCTACAACTTATTTTTAACGTATTGTTTAAATAAATTTACGTTATACTCACTATAAAGGATCAGTTACTATCCAAATTTTAGTTTATCAAAATTAGTTAGCTTTACTTTTGTAAATGTTAATCTAAATAGGTCTAAGTTTTCAACTACATTATTTTTTTTAAACTCTACATTTATTTTATCCCAAAAGAACCCAATTCTTTGAAGATTTATGGAATGTGGAAATAATATTTTTTTAGGTGAAATAAACGTGTAAATAAATTTTTTGGAAGGATATATGAATATTATAGACGGGTAAAGAATATTGGTTTCTTCCTCCCTCTCAAAACCCCCACCCTTTGTTAGGCCTCCTTTATCAAGGTGAATTTTTTTCATTAACCGTCAACTCCTGCATAATAGGTGGGGCTTAATCAAGAACAACAAAAACATCCCCATTATAATGTGAGAATTTAGCTAGGTAATCCATCCAAAAGATGTTTTCCCTATTGAAATAGGAAATAAAAAAAACCTGACAGTTCCTACTAAACATTTCACATACATATGTGATAAAAAAAACCTGACAGTTCCCCAATTTGAATATAAGTGTAATCCATGGATGAAGCTGAGTAGCTCTGCTATTGCCAAAGGTACTGCTGTAAGTTTGCATTGGTATCCACAGAGCCATATCCCGTCTTTAGACCAAAGGACTGCTCCACATCCATTTGCTCATGGAATAGTAATGGCTCTTCTTCTATCAACTATTTAAACAAGTACTCCATCATGTTCTTTTTTTAACCGATATATGTAATATCCCAAATTTCGTATATAGAAATAAAGGTCAAATCGATGAATTAAGAAATGATTTGAGCCCTATAAATAAGAAAAATAGAAAGGAAAATGCCTATAGACAAGAAAGGATAATCGACTAAGTCCATAGTCTTAAAAATTCTAAGTAAAAATGACCAAAGGGCAAAATGGTCATTTGGCACAAATGGCAAGGGTAAAATGGTCATTTTGAATAATAAGGCATAGGGCACAAAATGGCATCAAATAATAAGAACATCTTGGTAATTTGGTCAAAAGTCAGCAAAAAGTCAAAGTTGACAAAAAAGTCAAAGTTAACTCATAAGTCAAACTTGACCAAAAATGTCAAAGTCAACCAAGGGTAAGGTTGGAAAAAAAGTAGAAAAAGTGATGGCATTTTGGTAAATATGAGGAAGATAAGGAAGTTAGTGGCATTTTGGTAAATATGTGGGAAGTATAAAGAGTAACGGCATTTTCGTAATTAAGGATTTTTAGAGGACTAAAAGACTGAGAAATAATTATTCAAGATAGAAGAAATCCTCAAATGCCAGAGACCCAAACTGAGAAAAATTTAGTTGGGTTGTAAAGTAATTAATAAAATTATTACTCGGTATCCAGTGCGGGCAATTTCGAAGTACGGAGATCAACAGTGCCCGAAAGCCCCGAAAAAGTATTTTTCTTAGAAAATTAATTAAGGAAAATTCAGGAAGAATTTTGAGAAAAGGAAAACAGCTGGAGTATCATGAAAAATATAGAAATTTTCTATGTCCTTAAGTCAAATTGGCCGTCGGATGCCCGATTTACGGTGTTGCATGCAAATTGAGGAATCTTGACGAGTTACGGGGGAAACCCGGAGATGCTATGGGCTAGGAAATGATGCCACATAGGCAAGAAGGCCTAGGGAATGGCGCCACATGAGAGATAAAGTCTCCAGAAAAGTAAAAAGGTAGTTACCCGCGTAAGGGTTACTTTATGGAAATGCGTGACACCGGATCAAGTAACTGGACCAGGCGGGGGCCCAGCCAGCAAACCAGACGCCTAGGGGAAGCCAAAAGCCACTTTTTCAGCAAGCAATGAGGCTAGGACAAGTGGCACAATAGCCGTCAAGTATTTCAAGACTTGGTCTCCAAGAATCAATCTTATCCACACATTCATTTTACATGGAATTTTAAAAACATAATTTCTTCTCTCCTCTCTCATTTTGGACGTCCACTCTACCTCTCTCTTCATGGTCTGAAATTTCTCTCTTCCAAGAGCTCCATTATCATGCCATTCTCAAGCTCCAAGGAGGAAGAAGAGAGCTCTTAAACTAGGTAAGCTCACAACTACCCAAAGCAACATCTCTTCTTAAGTCTTGCAATCTCTTTCACCTTTCTAATGGTTTGATTCCTTGAATGAGTCTCTGTTTTTGAAGATGAGAGGCTAGAGTTTCAAAAGGTGAAAATGGAAAATGAAAGGTTTTAAGAGGTATTAAAGGTTGCAAGCTTCTCTTTAAGTTGTCAAGAGTAGTTTAATGAAAGTTGTTGTTTTCGTTGTTGTTAGGTGTTGTTCTTGAAATTTTGGAAACCATAAGTTTATGGGGAGGTGCTATCCATTTGAGGTCTTGTAGGGGAAAGAGGTGTATGAGTCATATGATGCTTAAGTCATGATTTGGAAGCAAGAATACACAAGTATTCATAAGCAAAAGTTGAAAAATCCAAGAACCCTTCTTTTTCTGTTTTTTTTAAATCTGTAAAAAATAGAAGGAGTGGGATTTTGATGATTCTAATGCTTCCAATAGCTCTAAAATGATTTTTTGCGTGGGTAAAGCTAAGACATGGATTTTAGAAGCCTTAAGGGCCATAAAAATCAAGCATTGAACTTGTAGGACTATTAGAAAATCAAAAGGGGGGTTTTGTGCGTTTTTGCAAGTTTTATGGCATATTGATGGTTGAATGTTCTTATGGATATTATGCCACAATCTTTAGGGATTTGAGACCCTCAAGAGCACACTTGGAAGGGATCCAAGAGAACTTTGAAGTTAAAGTAAAAAAGTAAAGCAAAGCTAAAGGTCGCAAGACTACTAACTCTTCAAAGCTATTTTATGAACTTATGTGAATGGTGCCTTGGTTTATGATATATAAGTTTGTGTTATGTGTATAGTATGTGACTTTGATTGCCATGGCCATATGCATGATAATGTAATGTTTGAACATGTCACATGTATCTTGCTCATACACACCCTTTAAAAAGATTTATATACACATTCACAAGTTTTTGTTAGTTAGTTTTGCTATTGGGATTTGCATAAATCTCATTATCCCCCCAACTAACCATGTAGGTGGAAGCTCAAGCAAGGTTAAGAATGAGGTTATTGATGGTTGAAGATGATGTTCTTGCTTGAGTGAATGTTTGTTAAGTGGTGGAGCTTGTTTTGCAAGTTGATAGATTATTGTAAACCATAAACCCCACATGAAAAGGGGCTAAAAATGCTAAGGAATGGTAAAGAGATAATCATGCATGATAGAGGTGGGTTAATGAACCAAAAAGAGGTTTTGGTAAATTTTAAAGAAAAGTTGGTTTTCAAAGTTAAAGGGTTCCAAAGGCCCTGGAAATTGACCTATTTCAAACATCAATGAAAAATAGCAAATGAACTACGATTGAGCTGAAACTTTTCAGTTAAATACTACACATCTTGAGCTTTAAATTGATATAAAGTTTGCCAAGTTTTGATGTGTATTCCATGAGATATGATTTTTCAAAGTTAAGGGAAAAACTGGAAAAACAGACAGTGACCATTTGGACATTGCTATGGTTTTGGAATAAATTGATTCAAAGGGTCAAGGATTGGAACCAATGAGTATTTTTCCCCTATAGATCACTTAATAAGACAAATTTAAAAATTGGAATCACTCCATTTAGATTTTTCTAGAATTAATTATGAATTTTCAAAGTTGGGCCAGAAATCTGAAAAATGGGCCAGTGAACAGTAACCGCAATTTTAAAGAAAAAGAAAAATTTTCAAGTTCACTAAAAAGGCCAATTTGAGTTATCCAAAGTCCAAGAGTGGTTCATAAGTTTGTTCTAGAAGTTTTTCATTAAGAGCAATGTTGCCCCATAATTTTTTTAGGAGCAATGTTACTTAGGAAGTTTCAAAATAGATTAATGTTGCCATTTACCATTGAAAATATCAATAGCCAACATCAATCTTTTGTAGTTAATGTTGGGTTATTTAAAGGAACGGGACAATATTTATCTATATCGAAACTTTTGGGATAACATTACTCCTAAAAAAATTTTAAGATAACCTTGCTCTTGGGAGAAAACTTACGGGACCAATTTGCACATTTTTAACAATTAATTAAAATCAATCAATGTACCAGAGAAGTATAATTTTCTAGCATATATCTTCATTTATGGCTAAGTAAGAAAATAAATGAGAGAAAGATAATAAGGGTAAAGGGGAAAAAATAACTGATAAGTTTGTGCAAATGGGCATGGGTATACAGAAGATTTTGAGGGGCCATTTTGGACCCTATTTGTAAAATCTTTCGGACCCTATTTTTTTTTAGCTCAAAAACTCTTTACGGAGTTAGAAGGATGGCCGTTGGAGGGATGAATGTTTAGTAGAATTGATCGAGAAGGTGAATGATGCAAAAGGTGAAGCCATTGCATGAATCATAGGATGACGTATTTGTTAATATCATTATTAATATTTTCTTTTGGAATACAAGGAGATGCAATATCTTAGGACTCATTTAGTACGTTGCAATTGATTTTAATGGAAGTAGATATAGAAATATATATATATATATGGGAATGTGGTTTAAATGTATGTTTGTTATCATCATGGAATCCTTATATAATTTTTATTAAATATATGTATATGTATTAGCAAAAGTCTAAAATAAAAATAAGTAGAAAAAAGGAACTGTTCATCTTCTTCCCATCGCATATGTAACTCTCCAACCACCATTATTTATCTTCTTCCCATCGCCTTTGCTTTTTGCATCTTGCTTGTTCACTGCGGAGCATCTTGAATAATTATGCAACTTGCTTGCTTTCTCATTTGCCCATTCAAGTATTTCGAACAAGCCGGCAATGGAGATCGTTGATAGAGGATTTCTGAACAGGGATTTATTCTTCAGATCTGCAGTTGCAAGCCGTGGATTCATCTTCTCCACCTCCCATCGATGGTTGTTGGATGGAGGTAGTTGTCATTAAACATGTAGAATGAGACAACAATCATTGATCATTCTATTAACCTCCTGTCATTGTTGCTCAATGACGCCCCTGTCAGGCTAGTGCTCAATGGTGTCAATAAAAACAAATTTATAACTGACTATATTTTAGGCTGAAAATTATGGCCTCTATGGAACCAATCTCATTTCCAATGATGCTGGCATGGAATTCAAATTAGCCATTTTGATGGAATTCATTTCAACATGGAGGTGCAAAATAAATGCAAACCAAACAAACATGTAACATGGGTTTTAATTTCATTTCCAATTTCACCACACCAATTCTATCGTAGCAAAGGATCCATTAGGTTAATTTCTTATAGATAATTGTGAATCTTTGGGATATACATTGTAGCAAAGGATACATTAGGTTAATTTCTTATAGATAATTGTGAATCCTTGGGATATGCAAAGATATTCAACTTGCGTATTGGTAAAGAATTACCTATGAATAGGACAGGTAAAGAAAGAACATTTTCATCTATTTATAAATCATTTTATTAAATTTTTTTATATTAATGCACAAACTTATCTTTGATTTATTATTGGGTAAATGCAATCTTTAATCCTAAAATTTACACTCATTTTGATTTTAGTAATTCAAGTTTCAATTTATTTAAAAAATCGATCCATATAATCTAATACCAAAATTAAAAATGATGGCAAACTTAGGAATTAAATATTATAATAACCCTTCATTATTCATTATCATGTTGACTCTATTATCATAGAATATAATGTATATTGAATATGAATAAAAATGGATAATTATTGAATTTCAAGGCATAAGTAATTAAGTTTAATGTTTTTTCTTGATGTTTATGAAACATATTAAAAATGACTTATAAATAAGAGTGGAAGAGTATTTTGTATGTTTGGAATTCGTGATCCTTAAGAACATTAACATCAGTTGACTCTCTTGTGTATAACAGCAAAGAATTATCCCTTTTTTACTTCCTATGTTCCCTTTCCTTCATCTTTTTTCCTTTACAATCCCTTCTTCATCTGCCTTTAATTTCTAACCATTTTTTTCTTCTTGCATTTCGACATCATCTGCAAAATTGATAGCTCCTTCTCACCTCTAAGTTTAAATCAAGAGTTTAAAATTAGTTCACCTTTTTTACATTGATTAAGAGGCTTTTGATTTTTTTTTACTTTCTATTATTTTGGCATTCAAAGTTGATTACATGATGAAGAATCAGGAGCCAAAATATGTAAGATGCAAGAAAATAGCATGGACAATCAACAACTTTAGTACATTGAAAACCAATGCGCGACACTATTCTGATGTTTTCACCATCTACAATTGTCCTTGGTAATTCAAAGATGTTATTTTATGTCATTTATCTCTTGCTTCCTTTAAAACTGTTCTCCATGTTCAATTGTTTTGTATTTGTTGTTCTTTCTTATTTCTTTGGTTCTTTTGGTCTTACAATTGATTGTACAATTGTTAAAAAAATTGCTTGAAAATAGAATGAATAAATATTGTTATGAAAAAAGCACATTTAAGTTGCTTATATATATATATTATGTCAAATCATGTAAACATACGTACATGCACGTGTAAATTGCTTGAAAATAGAATGAATAAATATTGTTATTTTACCATCCTTAATTATTAAATTACGTACATGCACGTGTAAATTAATCTCATGAACACTTGCAAATTTGCATATTAACTCAAATAATATAAATTAGTGTTTGTAAATTTTCATGTTGATACTCATTATTTTGTTATTATTAGTAGTTAAAATTAGGAGTTGTAAATTTTCATACAAGCACTTATTAATTTACTATTACTATTCATTAAAATGTGTATGTACACATGATGACGACAAATAAACAAATCTAAGTTTTGTCCTATTGTTGCTACACTGCTCCCATTAACTATAAGAATCATTTATATGGAAAATTGCGTATATTTAGATCCGCAGGAGTACTATTTACTGATTTATTGACTACTTATTTTTTAATCACTATAGTATGTATTTTATAATTAGGTGTTAGTTGAAGAAAATCTTAAATATGGTTGCCACATTGTTTGTTTAGATTAATTTACTTTAGCTAAATTTTCATTCAACTTTGAGAGGCGTTTGTTTCATAAAATACACATTAAAGATATTTTTTTTATAGTCATCTTAATCTGGCATGTAGGAGACCTTTTATATGCAAAAGAATGATGGGCAATAAGTCATTGGCTATATTTTTGGAAGTACATGATGTTTTGAGTTTGCCTCAAGGTTGGAGTATCCTTGTAGCCTTCAGCCTAGCCGTCGTCAATCAAGTCTCCAGGAAAAAGTCTCTGACAAGAGGATGTAACTTTTCTTGCATGTATATTCATTGTTACTACTCTAAAAATTGTTTTCTTTTCAGCAATGTCATTTGAAACTTTACAGTACTCTTCTAAAATTGTTCTCTCTTAAGCAGCGTCATTTGAGATTTTAAGGTTCCTTTTTTCTTAATTTGAAAATGGTAAAAACTATATTTCGGTGACTTGGTTGAATAATGCAACTGCAGATGTACCAGCTAAGTTCCCTGTGGATGGTTATTGTAGTCCGAGTTATAATGATGGATTGATATGGCATAGGGACGGAGAGAATCAGGAGGCCCATTCATTTTCCATTCATCGCATTCCCATTCATTATGAAACCGCGCCTCACTCATTGACTAACCCAAGAAAAACCCTTTTCATTAATTCATCCATTCCTTCATTAAAAAAAAAACCTCCAGTCGCCACTTGGAGAAGGGAACAAGCACTCACGCCGCCTGGAAGCTTCAAAATTCCATCCACGCCTCATTCACATCTCCTGATAATCCATCCTCCTCCCTTCGGCGCATACAAAAAAAGCTTCTTCTTTATCCATTCTTCTCTGAACTTCTCCATTCATTCACATACGCGTGCCACCATTTCGCTGCTTCATCCGTTCATCATTCGCAGACCACACCCAACTTTGTTTGGAGATTAATCTGTTTGGTGGACTGAATTTCCCAACCATGAGTGGCTAAATTTGTTGTCCAACGGTGATGATGAAGCTAACCGGAGTTCTTGAGCAACTAAGGGAATTCTCTTAATTTTAATTTCACTTTCTAATCTCTATATATATGTAAATTGTAATTCTATGTTACTAGAGGTTGCGATTTATATGTATGGAAGAGGATTGTGATCGGTTGATATAATCTAGTTTGTGATACTTGTGTTAGATTGGTACTTTGGATTATGATTGAGCTTTAGCACTCTTGTTATTCAATTGTTTTCCTTTATTCTCTTGAAATTAATCGATTTGCTAGGTTTCTAGGAATTAATTGGAGGTAAAGAGGATCTTTTATAAATTTAACATGAGCTAAGCACTAAGATATTCCTAATTGATTAATTGAGTCTAGGTTTAGATTAAATTAAAAGGTTAGGAATATTGATTAGTAAGGGTTCTTATTAGTCCTTGTGCTTAGTTAAAAGAAGAACTTAATATTTGAATTGGACAAGGAAGGTTAGTGGATTCAATCACCTAGGGCATTCATCTTATAGAGTTTAAATTCATTCCTACAGTTTAATTAAATAGTAAAAAAACCATTTGATACTTCTTGGTTAATTTGTTATTTACACTAAATTATTTAGTAATTCAATATAGGCTCCGCATAGAGATCGACCTAGGTTAGTTGCCATATATTGCATATTAGCTTAGTTTTTATTTGGAAGCCCCACGACAAGGTTTATCACTTACGTTAATAATCCATCACTGAAAATACAGATTAGTCAAAAGTATACATATCATGTAAATGCCTCCATAGTATGATGACATACCACACTCGTGCTTGGCTTTTAATTTACCTTAATCGTTTATTTTAACATATATGTACATTAATTAGGTGAGAGATTATAAAATATTTGAAGCAAGCCACGAGGATGAACACCAAAAAAAAAAACACACACACACACACATAAAAAAAAAATAATCCCATCTCATAGATTTTAACCTTGCCAATTCTAGAAACAATTTTTAATAAAAGGAATTAAATTAAAATAAATTACTTTCATTATAACTAAAAAATAAATTAAATAAAAATAAAATAAATTACTTCAACGAAACTTTAACATACCAATCGACGCAGTGTAAAATAAGAAAACTATGAGAAGCAAAAAAAATCTCTCGGATCTTCGACGTGATGTCTTTCAAATCAAAGGAATGAAAAAAATGAGAAGGATGCATACTTTATATAAACGTTCTATTAGTAGCGATTCTGCACAAACTGCTACAATTTAGTAACAGTTACATGAAAACTGCTACTCAAAACCTTGCAAAATACAAGCACTATTTCAGAAAATGCAGCTTTTAGCAGCGGTTTGTTAGAATCACTACAAACTACACGAGAGCAAGCAACCTTTTGAATCTGCAATGATTTGAGCATAAAAAATCGCTGCAAGTAACAACTGCAGAACTGAAAATAACAACGAAAAATAAAAAATTTTGTAGCGTTTTGTCTAGACCGCTACAAAATGTGCGGGAGCAAGCAACCTTTTGGATCTACAGTGGTTTGACCATTACAAATTGCTACAAGTAACAGTGGCAAAATTGTATACGTTTGTATTTTTGTAGCAGTTCTAAAAATGCTACTAAAATAGAGACTGTTTGTATTTTGCTGCAGTTAATTATTTCATAACCATTGCAAATAACCGCTACTATTATGACGCCTTATTCCTACCAAATGGCGCCAATTTGCCACTACATCTTTAGCGGTTTATAACCACTACTAACTTGTTTCCCTCGTCAGCCCTTCATCCACACTGCAATGTTGTAGTGTTTGACTAATAATTGTTACAAATGTCAACTTCAGTAGCATTTTTGTAAATCACTACCAATGAACCATTTTTAATACCACATATTTTTAGGGAATCAAAGAACAAATTCTATGTATTATCATAAACCCATTTGGGTACAACATTAATCTATCCTCTCTTGAGGGTGATAAACTAAGCGCATTTTGGGGACTCTTAAGGTTGGAGATCTATGATATCCTCCTCCTCTATGCATTGATGGGAAATTTATATCCTCTCACTCTTTGATGATGATGATTACACAATCTCACAATTATCAAACCATTATATTATGACCCTTTATACAAACTTTTAAATCATTAACTAACTAAATGATTAATACTAACCACTTTAACTAGCATATACTTCTAACAGCAACTTTATTCTTGGCCACATCTCCAATAAGACACTTGGTATCTGTGAAGGCAACATAGGAAGGAGTAGTTCGATTACCTTGATCATTGGCTATAATCTCAACACGATCATTCTACTAGAAGACAACACCGCTGTAGGTAGTGCCAATATAGATGCCAATAGCCTTTCCCTTAGTCTTGCAAGCCTTTGACAGAAGAAAGCTAAGCTAATGAAGCAAGAATAATAGAATGTGGGATTGGTGATGAATGAAGAAGAAGAAACGGAGAAAAAGGGAATAGAAAGAACAGAGAGAATTTGTGTAGGTGAACGGAAACAATGAGCGATGAATCTGGGTCACTAACTTATGATGCCAAGAAGAAGACAGTTGGGTCTAATGGATCTTAAACGAGATAGTTAAGGTGAAGTGTCCAAGGATAACGAGGAGTTTACGGATTTCGAGATGTTTTTTACATAATTCAAAATGTTTTTTACGGATTTTGAGATACTTTTTGTTTTGATTTATGTACATCGTCGAAAAAAGTTTTCCCAAACATGCACTATATCCGTGATTAAGAACAAGGTATTGTTATTTGAACAATCACATTGCCCATAAATTTAAATTTTTACGGATTTCGAGATGTTTTTTACGGATTTCGATATACTTTTTATTTTGACTTGTGTACATCGTTAAAAAAAGTTTTCCTAAACATGCACTATATCGGTGATTAAGAACAAGGTATTGTTATTCGAACAATCACATTGCCCATAGATTTAAATTTGTTTTATTGTCTTTACAGTTAATAAAACATCACATCTTCATAGTTAAAGATACCTTATTTCCAAGAATTCTTTCGCACGCCCTTCCCTGGGAGAGAATATCCACTCCGAGACAAACGAGACATTGCGCCCAAGGTTTTCATTTTTATTTGTTTTTGAGACGCTGTGCCACTTAGATTAAGGGCTTATTTACCATCACTTCTTGAAATTTAGGTTTGGTTTCAAAACCTAGGTTTTAACCCAAAATCTAGGTTTTATCCAAATATATAAATTTTTCTGAAAAGCTATTTTGGTTACAAAATTTCGGTTTGAAGCTTAGGTTTTGAAATCTAGGTTTTCTCTTTCCTACATTTTCATCTTTTTCTTACTTTTCTTCTTTCCTCTTTCCTTCTTTTTCCTTCTTCATCTTTCCTCTTTCCTACTTTTTTCCTTCTTTCTCTTTCCTACTTTTTCTTTCTTCCTCTTT
>JANTPZ010123805.1:0-22510 GCA_025593235.1 Vachellia pachyceras | reverse complement strand
GCGCGTGTGTTAATTTAAAGATTCGAAGGTGTACCGTTGGTGAGAAGTTGCATGCAGAGAGGAAGCTCGCGTTTGAAGGCATCGATCTTGAGGCGTTCTTCTTCGAGGCGAGAAACGAATTCTTCGAGCGTGAGGTTGTGAGCTTGATCGGTGTGACTATGGTGTCGGAAAGATTTCAGAAGCATGGAAAAGCTGTGGTGGTGGGGTTTGCTGCAATCCAGGCTAAGCTCAGAAGGTATTGCCATGTACGTTTTTCCCCTATTCCTTCCTTACTTTGAACGTACGTACAAACCAAGAAGCTATATATAAAGAAGATAAAAATGCCAGAATAGTAGCAGGGGGATATGTTATGTTAGGAACAAACAAGAGATTTAAAGAATAAAAAAGGATGGTGTTTGGCCTCTTGCTTCAGATGTGGTGGGGAACGATGTTGATTGTGAGACACAAGGAGGATTCGAGGGAGTATCGTCTTCTTTTTCGAGGAATAAAGCAGTTTAAGAGACACCAAAAAAGGGATAAAGCATAGAGGAATGAAAATTCCTACAAAGAATTAGGGTAAAATATAAGGAAATCATGAAATAAGGTTGATACGATTAATAAGAATCTGATATACTGCGGATTTGAATGGAAACCATAGTTTCAGTGCTCATCGCAATGATGAGTGCAATAATGAGATCTGAACCGTTTATTGTAGTTTTGATAGTCTGGATTTAAAATTTTTAACTAATAATTTTTAAATAAAAATTATTTTTTTTTGAAAATTAACTGTTAAGAGATTATCTTTATTTTTTTTATTTTTGAGACATTAAATAATTTGTCTAGAAGGAATAAAAGTAAAAAGATTATTTGAGATGAACCATTTAAATTAGATCTGAATGAGCACAGTAATGAGAAAGTGTTGACACTCACCAGTCTGTTAAGCAACCGGTTTAAATCTCATCATTTCTATAAATACCTCATGTAGCCAGTTCATGTTAATGATTTGGTTTCTTCATCCTAATAAGCTAATCTTTTGGGATAAATTTTATCTTTGAACTTATGAGATTACGATCGGCGAGGGGTTCTCCCTTCTACCTAATAGCTTAGTCTTTTGGATTTTGAATGGACCTTCCCTTTTGTACCTGTGATATCACAATACCTTGTGTAGCTAATCTTGGTTTTTTAAATCATGAAGTTTCAATTCTTTTGTACAAGCTTATGGGAAGAAAAAAGGTAAAAAAACAAAAAGAAAAGGAAAGATAAAAGAAAAGGGAATCAGAGAGTCTGACATTAGAGGTTCATGTGCATACTGAGAGCATCGTTGTATAGAACTTTTTGCGTAGTCTTTGTAGGAATATGGCCAATATAAATTAAAGAGGATTCTTCTTCTTACTGTTCTTAAGTCCTTTTTATCCCCCCCCCTTTCTCTCATTCTTTGCTTTAATTTCTTTATCCCCATTATATACTGTCTTTTCCCTTTTCTATCTGCAATCTTAGCAACTCTCAGATTCTCGGGCAGCTTCATATCAAGAAGCTTTATTAGCAGGAGTGTCTTTCTTGTCACCCTTTATTCTTATCTGACATCGTATGTTTTCTTTCCTCTATGGAAATTAAATCCAATGTTACAACTTATGATCTACGTCGATAAGTTCAAGAAGTACGTTTAAGAATGCAATAATAATAATAATCATCATCATCATCATCATCATCATCATCATTCATGATATATAATAGAGAAGTAGAGTCTAAGTAACACCATTTTAAACGTATGGGATCCTAATTAACGCCATTATAATATTTATTAGTCAAAATTTACAGGTATGGTTTTAATTTCCTCTCAAATTTTGAGCAACTTTTTTTTTATCATTCTTCCAATCTTATATCCAGATAATGGTTTTAATATAGTTTAAATGTCTGAAAGATGAATATTGTTAGAAAAGTAGTAAGGCTGTGTTTAAATTAGCTTTTAGAGAATGACATTTGATAAAAAAGGGATAAAAGTGATTTTGGAAAATAGATTTCGAAGAATAGCTTCTGAAAAAAGATAGAAAAAATAACTTTATGAAAAACCATGGTTTTCACCTTTAAACCATAGTTTTGAAGGTTAAAAATTATTATAGAGAACTCGAAAGTATTTGTGTGACTCACGCAAAACCATAACTTTTAGAGTTAAAAGCTATTTTGAATTTTTGTAGGGTATTTGTCTACTTTGTTTTTGAAACCATGGTTTGGGTCAAAAACATAGTTTCAAAAGATGTTATCAAACACATACTGATTTTTGTGTTTATATTAATTTTTTTAAATGATTTTACGTTATTCGAGATAAATATGTGTAATGAGTTTTATCACAACTTACATGTAAGTGCATTTTAATTGATTCTGATTACATAAAAGTACGTATCTACCGCGTTTACAAACAGACACAAATAATTATTTGACATAATTATCATACAGGGCATGTAAAAAAGTTATCAAAGCTAAACCACATTTTTTATAATCCTTTGAGCTACCAACTATTTGACAATTTTTCTATTCAAATAACTAAATAATTTGAATTGATCTAGGTTTTATCGATTAAGGTGCCTTGTCTCAAGGGATTTTTTTTATGTTTTTAACAATGTAGGATTTAAACACGGTTCGGCCACTTGGGCAAGATAATTAAACCACATTGCTAAACAAGAAAATTGTACAATGAGCTTTATTCCTTAAGAATTTATTTAAAAAAGATTTTAAATGTTGCACTTATTTGGAAAGATTAAATTTACAATTAAATCATGGGGGTATTTAATTTACTTTAGCAAATTAAAATTACTCTAAACTGTAACTTTTTGAGAAATTACTACTTCTTTGTAGATAGTAATTAAGAGTCTTAAAATCTGATACTGATTTTTTGTTGTTTGGAAATAACTATCATATTCAAATTTTTAACAATAAAGTTCTTTGAGATTAGTCTTTACATCTATTTTCCTGAGTTTGAATTTATAACTATAAAACCAAATAACTCATTATATTCTTTAAATTCACAAAAAAAAACGATATATATATATATAATGAGTGATGATGGGCACAGACACAAACGAGGTAAGGTGTGAATCTGCCCATAAAATATTTGTGAATGTGTATCCAATACCATAAAGTTCCTTTAGGAGTAAAAATGCACATAAAGATTTTAAAATGGTGCAAAAATACAATGGGCATATTTGGAAATGCGGTGGAGAAACGGTTTTACCATTTCCAAGGTGAATATGTAAAGAAGATTATCTCGTTTTACAGAAAAATACTGTCAAACCTACATTTGACTTTTCCAAACATGATTCCAAATATGGTCAATATCATTATATTATCACCATGACCTACCATCCATTAGTTTTTTACACTCGAACATTTGTGAGATAACAAACATTAACAGCTGTGGCAGTTTTACACCATTTTAAAACCTTCACATGCATTTTCATATTTAAAGAGACTTTATGGTATCAGATGCGCATCATCTAATATTTCTTAGATAGATATGTACCTTAACAAGTTAATACACACATATATATATAAAGGAGATGAGAGGGAAAACACATATTCAAATGAATTTAACTTGTAGTTGGAATCCACCGAACAATTTTCTTTTGGAGAGTTCAAAAGTCGAATGGTTGTCCACAAATGGAGTGCATTGAGAAGGAAATATCTCATCTGTAAAATGAGATGTTAATTTTATTAAAGAATAAATTTAGTTGCGTCTAAGGAGGGAATAACACACAACACACACATGTGAAAGCTAAGTCTCCAAAAGAGTGATAAAGGAGTGTCATGTACATATGGGAATCTTCTTCCCCATCTAACTTCATTGAAGTGAGTTGGAAGGTAACAATAAATTATCCCTTTCATATATTTGAGGAATATTTAATTTTTACTTTTAGGCAGATCAAGGTATAATTCATTTTTTCACGTATTTTATTATGTATAAAAAATGTATTACACACACATATACGTACACATGCATGCACGCACAACTTCACTGCATTTCGTATTTAATATTTACTATGTTCTACATATTATAAAAATTTTAGTTTAGAAATATTAAATATTTGATCTAGAAAAGCTTAATCTGGATGAGTTGAAAGAACTTGACTATTCATAAATAGAAATCATATTTGAATATGTTAAAAAAATCTTGTTAAAAGAGCTTTTCCCCTTTCAAATCATAAATTAATAAAACTCAACTTATTCAGTAATATCAAATTTCTTAAATTCAAATATTAAAAATTAATAACCAAAATTTCGTTCATACTGGCATAGATTTCTGCCGCAAAAAAAAAAAGTTCTTGCAAGAAAAATTTTAAAAGATTTTTTTACATTCTCATTTTTTTATAGAACCCTTCACAAATTCTTAAAAGATTGGATCATATGAAATGTCAAGCTGTAATTAAAAATATATTTGATTGAACTTAAACTGCGGAAAACTTATATTTTATACGTAAAAAATAATGACATTTTGTTAAGAAAAAAATTTTAAAAATTCCTAAATTTAAGAAACACATGCTCATGCACGTGTCGTATGGTATATACGACAAGAAAATGTTATGTGTTTTGGTGACAAAACCCCAAGTTTTTCATTCTCGGAATGCTTCTACTTTGACTCGTAACGTATGGTATATACGAACAGCACTATTTTTCTTTCAGTTCACGGAGATAGGGAATGTAAATTGGGTTGCAACTAATTTGCCCAAAATATAATTCGATTTCATATATTTATTTTTTCTACAAAATTCCAAGTGGGTCATGGTGTTTAATTACTTGTAAATAATATATATTTTTTATGTTCTAAAATTTTACTTATACATTTTTCTACATGTTGAATGGCATATAAAATAAATTATAGTATTTATGATTAGTAACTAATGGGAATCTTATAATTTTATTTATCACAGAAAAATATAATAACGAAAATTGTAAAAAGAGAAGAGATTAAGATTATGTCACCCTTTGTTACTAAGAATACACAGAGAGAGAGAGAGAGAGAGAATCAAATTCCTTGAGCACTTTGGTTGGATTCCAACTTGACTCTTCTCCTTGAAGCTACATTCCAATTCTTACCTTTTAAGCTATTCTTTGGATTCTCTTTTCCTCAAGAGAGGAAAAAAATCAAAAATAGAAGAAAAAAAGGGAATGAATATAGAAGAACGAGAAAGAACATTGTCACATGCTCGCAATATCTTCACATCATGCTTTTCTTTTATGAATATTTTCGTTTATGATCTCTCTTTACATTACTAAAAAAATAGGGAGAATTGGGGAATTAATCCCCCCTGTTTGCAAATTAATTAACAAATGGGATTTGTCGTTGCATCCTTATAGAAGCTTAGTTGCATATCGGGAAGGTTATTTGTATAATGTGAAAGCCTAGTTGTACATAACGTGGAAGGTTAGCTGTATAATTTGGAAACTCATTTACACATAACATGAAAATTTAGTTGTATAATATGAAAGGTTAGTTATATTATATGAAAACTCAATTGGACATAACGTGAAAACTTAATTGCATAATGTGAAAGGTTAGTCGCATAATGTGGAAACTCAGTTGCATAATGTAGAGATAAGTTGCATAATTAAAATATTTCATTCTACAATTAATTTGCATGTCGGTCCTTTCAAAATATGTAAAAACCTAAATTAAAAAATGATTAAGTCCTTTCGAAAGGGGGAAAAGAATTTTGTTTGTAAGAAAGAAAATCTCAGTCTAGAATTTTTGACGGACTCCATATTGGGCCAGTTGAAGATAGACCCATATCTAAGTTGTTTGGGCTTTTGAATTTGACCCACGTTCTGTTTTTGAATTTATAAATGTGTGTGTATATATATATATATTTAAATTAGTTATTGTCTTCTCTTTTTGATTCCAGAATATTTTTCTTTTTTCAGTCTTTTCCTTTAATTCTATAAAATGCAAAGGATATTAAACTATAAAAAAGAAAAATACAAAGTGATTTAAGAAGTGTGTTTGGCACTATTTACAGCAATAAATGACCAATATAACAGAGACATGCATGTATAAGTGTGTTTGGCCTTTCTTGTGTACTATCCATTGAGTACATGTGTGGCATGGTTTGATGCCCTAAAACTCCCACATTAAATCCAAACATCAATTATAGTGAGCAGATTTGTGTTTATCTGCAACTTTCTGTTTTCTATTCCTCTTATTTTTAATTTCTTAATTTTTTTTAACTGCTCAGATCAAGTTTTACTATTGTAGAGATTTAATATTTGAATTAATAAGTTATATTTTTTTTCAAAATAAATAAATTTAAATTAAAGGAAGCCAAATTATTAGTAAATATATAATGTAGATGCAAATGAATATGTCTAATAAAAAAGGTAAAGAAAGTTAAAGATGCATGAATATAATCAATAGAATAAAGTTAAAGAATTTTTTTGGGGAATTTGATTTTTTTTAACATTAGATACAGGTGATTAATATTCTGTGAAAGTTGAATGACAAATTAAACTGGTTGATTTGCCCTAATAAAATATGCAAAGTTCAAATCTTTATGCATATATAATATAACAGTATATGATTTTTTTATATTAAATATAGATATTACTTACATAATCCGATTTTGAGAATAAAAGTAAACCTGCTATGTGTATGGCCCAAGGCAGTAAGTAATACATGCGTGCATCAGTGCACGGGAAGATCCTGTTCAAAGATGGAAATCAGTGGGGGTTAAACTGAATTAAATACTTAATTCAGTATTTAATTTTCTCATGATTATCCATCACCATGAAGTATTTCGTAGAGCATCCAATATCCTAAAGTATTTTTTTATGTGCATCCAACACCTTAAAGTGTTTTTTAACCTTGGTATCACATGCACCAGAAAATATTTTAAGATTTTAAATGCTCATAACAAATACTTTAGGGTAATCAATGCATCGAAAAATATTTTCAGGTGCAAAATGTACATAAAAAAATATTTGATGAATACACCACAAAATGGTTAGAGAGTTGGATGCATATGAAAAAAAAGAGTTCATGCTAGATGCTTTTTAACCCAAAAAAAATATTATTTGTATTTTATATGATCTCAAAAATATAAAACAAAGGAATAGCTAGGTGTTTGAATTTGCATGATTCCTTTGAGATGGCATGTTCTAAAAGATGGGATTTGAAAGGAAAAAAATGTCAAAACCTCTCTTCGGAACTAACCACACGGATGGCAACTATCCGGTAGGCGGCCGGCCGGCCGGTGGGAGGATTCAAATTTAGAATACTTGTGAATGTGAGATTTGATCTCACCACAATTTGGATGTAAAAATTATAGAAGCTAACTTCTCAGCTTTGATAGTAACTTATAACTTTTGCATAGTTATTCAATATATTTTATTAGTTATTAATAACTTTCATTTAGAAAGTAACAATGAATACTACCGGAAAAATGTCATTTAGCGACAGAAAAATCTATCGCTAAATAGCTATTTTCCATAAAAAAATTTCATTCAGCGACGGAAAATATTAGCGACCCTCATTTTAGCAACGAAATATAGCCATTTAGCGACAGATTTTCCATCGCTAAATGGTATTTTTCTGGTAGTGGAAGCTCTTTCAGCCCATTCTAACCTTTTGTATAGTTATTTACTACGTTTAATTGATTATTAACAACTTTCAATTAACAAGTAACAAGATATCTTCTTTAACCCATTCACAACTTTTGCACAACTCTTCGCTACTTTTTTTTTTTATTAACTATTAACTGCTTTTGTGGACCATGTAACATGGGTACTATTCCTACTCTTTCACAACTTTTATATGGCTATTTGTTGGATTTGATTGGTTATTAACAACTTTTGTTGACTAAGTAACATGGACACTCTTCAACCCATTCATTGTATATTAATTATTCCATACTTTTGCTTAGCTATTAACAATATTTTGTTAACCAAGTAGTAAGGGTACTCTTTAAACTCATTCACAACTTCTATATAGTTATTCACTACATTTGATTAACTATATCAATCACTTTTGTTTAGCAGGTAATAAGACCACTCTTTCTAAACAAAATTTGTTAATAGCTAATTATATGTAACGAATATCTTTACAACAACTGTGAATGAGCTGCAAGATTATTCATGTTGCTTGATCAATGAAAGTTGTTTATAGCTAATTAAAAAAAGCAAATAGTTATATAAAAGTTGTGAATGAACCGAACGAGGTAAAGGTTGTTAATAACTATACAAATATGTAAATATTTGAGTTCGAATAGCCATACAAAAGTTGTGACTCCTAGGGCAATGACTCCCATGAGGAGTTTCGAATTTTTTCTTATTTTAATATGGGGACATTTTTGTATTTTACTTAAATTTGAAGAAAAAAAAAATCCCATTCTTGGACATCATAACTGATAACACCCATTCTATCATTTTACAGTTGTGGTTTTTTTCTGTTATTTTTCCATTTTTTCATTTTCATTAGGGAGAATTAGGGATATTGGAGAATTAATTAGAGAATAGGACTTGCCGTATGGAAGTTCAGTTTCACATAATGTGGAAGCTCAATTGCATATGTAGAAGCTTAGTTGCACATAACGTGAAAATTTGGTTGCATTTTATGGAAGGTCACGTTCTATAATTAATTTTCAACGGGGAACTTATCCCCAATTCTCTCTTTTTATTATTGTAATGATTTGATAATCTTTGTAAAATTTTCACTTTTAAATCTATGTAAAATTTGAAAAAAAAATTGGAATGGAGCTCGGCTCATTTCTTAAATACATTTAATAAGAAATTTTATATTTTTTAAGTATAGCAATTTTATATTTTTAAGTGACCTGGGCCACACTATCAATATTAAAGGTGATAGAAGAATAATCATTGTGTGTCTGTGTAACATCCTATTTTTTTTTTTAAATTTATCATTAGAAAATATTTATTTTATGATAATTGAGATTTATTATTATGTTATTTAAATAACATAGATTTAATTAAATATAATTTTTGAAATGTAAAATAAATTATTATATATAAAAAAAGAAGAAAGAGTAAAATGGGTCATTTTGTTATATTTTAAATCATTGGGTCAAATTGTGTAAATTTTGCCATAAATTTTATTTTAAACCTAGACAGAGAGAGAACTTGTCACTTTCATTTTGCTCACTGTCCATCCGTCGTCTGTGTAGCTTTATCCGCCATTCCAATACTTTGAAACTTATTTTGGTATGGAAAACTACCTCTAATTACTATAATTCCTTCATAAAAATTGTTCTATGAATTTTTCTCTTTCATATGATAGTAATTTCGTTCTAGTTAGAGGAAACTTTTAGAGTTAGGGTTTTGAAAAGTTTTAAATTTTGACAATATAAGAGTATAAGAATGTAGAGGATATTAATGGATAGTTTTGGTCAGTTTGGATTTTTGATTTGGTCTTTTTATTATTTTGTAACAATGTTTCTTAGAATCAGACCCAACTTTTGCTATTTATGGATTATTATCCCATTAAAATTGTAGTAAACTATTTATTTAGGATATTGGAAGTGTAATTGGTGATTTAATTGGTTTAGTTTTGTTATTGGTTGATTTGAGAATTTTTAATATTTTTATAATCCGCTTTTTTTGTATATATGATATTTGTACTAATTGAGTTTGGGTTTTATAATTTATTTTAGTTCACTAGAGCCTATAATAATTTTTGAACAGATGAAATTTGAAATTGATGATAAAATATGAACATTATGAATTTTAAGTGAAACTTTAAATGTTGAAATTTGATTTTTTGAATACATTAAGAAAATAGAGATATTTTTAATGATTCTATTGGATGAAACATTATTTATGGAAGAAGGAAATTGGGATTTTAATAAGTGTTTGAAGATATTTGATTTTTGTGATTTTAGAGGATTTAAAAGATAATGACTTTTGGGGATTTTTGGTATATTGGTTATAATTTTAAGAAAGAGTAATAGAACTATTGGATCATATGAAGGAGATTGAGATAGAAGATGATGGAAGGTGGAGAATTTTAGGAAAACTTAAAGTTTGGAAAGAAAATAAGTTTTATTTAAATATATATACTTATTTTATTAATATTATATTAAGGTGAGATTTAATCAATTGTGTAGATTAATTGTCTCTTGGTGACTTGATCTTTGGGCTTAGATTATTGTGGGATAGCATAATTGCTTTAACATGAGGTAACCACATTTAATTTATTTTATAAGCTTGTCATGGGTTGTAAGATGTTTTCAAAAACATCTTTTGAACTTTAAGTGTTATCTTGATTTAAAATTCACTTATAGTGATTGATTTGTGAAATTAACATAAAGTAACCTTTGGAAACTATGCTTTATATGTTTATGAATCGTGGGTAAAGCGGATAATACTTTGGTATATGATTTATATTAATAACTCTTTATATCATGTGAGGTTACATTATAATTGAGAATGTGATGGAAAATGAGAATATATATATATGTGTGTGTGTGTGTGTGTGTGTTATGAAAGGATGATGACTATATTGTTGGGGCTTAGATTGTGATGAAGTTTGGGAAGATGATATATTTGGTAAATTATGAAGTCCATGTCAATAGTCTCCACTACTGATCATAGTGGTTGACATTATACTAGACCTTTCAAGTCTTGGACCTAGTTATGGGCGGCTTTGTGATGGTCAACTCTCATGAGTCTTGGACCCAGTTGTGGGCGACCATAGAGAGGATGACACCTTCCAGTCTTGGACCCAGTTGTGGGAAACTAGGAGGGGGCTCATTAACCTTATATTGTTTGTTGACTTTGCCCAAGTCTGCTATCATTATAGGTTATAGTCTATGTCAGGTGATACAAGGAGTTTGGTGGTGGGGATTGTGTATAATTGTGCTATACTGTGTTGGTATACATTTGGTTACTAATTTAGTCAATTTGAACTTCATTATGCTACCAACTTCTCTATCTAGAGTATATTATTATGTTTGGTATGTATTTGATGATCAAATACTCTTTTGATTTATAAATGTTATCAATATCTTTTAAATAAACTTATCCTTACTTCATCTCTTATAACCCTCCCTGAATATTTGATAAATTATTTGTTGGTTATTAGGACTTTATGTCTCATCATGTGGTTTGAACATTTTTAAGAGAGGACCCCAGTATTAGTAGACGAGAAGGGAAAGAGCCAGAGTCATGATATTGTATCAGACTTGATTGAGCATTATTTGTACTACATTTGTGTTTGCCTTTCCAGAGTTTTTAATTCAATTTTAGCCCTTCATGACCCTTCTTGTGCTTAATTTGAGATTTAGAGTTGTTGATCTTGATTAGCGTGATTTTGAGTGCATTTGCCATGAATAATGATATAATTGTGCTTAATTTCCATCATGAGCAAGTGATACTACAAATAATTGCTATTTCATTTCAGGAACTCTGAACAAGATCATGAGGAAGCAGCTCTGGAAAGTTCACCGCGGCTTAATTCATAGTTTACTGCGGCCAAAGTTCAATCAAATGAGCAAGAATTCTCGGGAGAGGTTCGCCGTGGCAAAACCTCAAGTTCGTTGCGGTGAATATCACACAGCAGTAATGAATCAGGCTCCAAATGGAAACAAAACCTGACCCACCTTCTTGGATCCGACCCTGGACAGTTAATGCACACCAAATAGGGTAATTTTCGGAGAGGGATAGAAGAAGGAGGCAGAGATCACACCCATCTACACTTTCTCTTATTCTCTCTACTCACACAACCCTAATCTCATCCCATCTCACCCCTAATTCATCCATGCATCTCCAATCATCCATACGGAGGCCGATTCCACTTCACATGAGTAGCTGAGCATATCCCTTCCTCTTGGAGATGAAGTTGGCCTGAGTTCGATATTCCAAAAGGGGAGTATTAGTTTTCAATATGTATTTATGTTATGGATTACATAGTTGCTGAGTTAGGACTTGTAATTTGTGTGTAAATACTTGGTCTCGATCGAGCCAAACTTTGATTATTTGTGTATTGAACTTGCTTTGTGTTTGACGTGGTACAGTGAAGTCTCATTTCTACCTATTCAATGAAATCTTTGTTGCTCACTTTTATCTTCCTAGTTGTGCTTGATTTTAGAGGCAATATTGTGTTGAGTTGAATTTTGCACCTTGCGACTTCCGTACACACAGTGTTTTTAAAGGGTTTCATGGAATAGAGTTCATTACATGGAATTTCTGAACCAGCGAGTTGTTGGGGATTTCATTACAAAACTTAGTGCGAAAACTACTACTTTCCCTAATCTTTTGTGAACTATGATAGCCTAATTCATTTTCAAGAGAAAATCCATCATTCAACACTTTTTTACATTTCAACTCTGCTTTCATTGTTCTACTCAATCCAAAAATACCAAAAAGAAATTTCATTTTGTAATTAGCTTTAGGTAGATAGCAATTTTGAATTAACAACGGTTTTTGTTGCAAAGCGAACCTGAACACAAGCTAGTAAATAGTGGTACATAAATAGCTCCGTAGAGAACGACCCTAGGGTTGCACCCTATATTGCAATCCTTGGAAATCACAAATCTTTTTGATCCATTTCCATTGCATTACGACGACGAAAGTTTTATCACGTGTACCAACTGGGTAGGATCAAAAAATGGCATCGTTGCCGGGGAGCTAAGTGCCATTAGTTTGCTAGATTGTGCATTTTGTTTGTTTGTTTTGCATTTGTCTTTGTTTCATCTTTGCATTTATTTATAGCATAGGATTAACTTGTTCATATCATAGCATTGCATTTTTAGGGAACATAGTTGAATTCACTAGTTTTCATCTGCATTCTGCATAATTTTCGCACTTTCGCCGCAACAAACTTACATTTTTGCCACGGCGTACTTGAATTTTCAAGAGAAAAACCTTCTCGGGTTTACTTCGCCGCGACTAAAGTATTCTTTCACCGTGGCCAACAAGCTGAATTTTCACTTGTTTACCCTCTCGGGTACTGTTCGCCGCGGCTAAAATTTCCTTTCACACTTGATTCACTTGTTTCATTTCATTTTCAATACACACATACACATTCACACACTTACACACACCCGTTCCATTCATTTTTGAAGTGTGTTTTAAGTTGATTATTTTGCTCCTGCTTTGATTTTTTCCTTTGTATGCCTAAAAAGAACTAGCTTGAACCTTTCGATCCTGAGATTGAGAGAACATTGAGGGAAAGATGTAAGGCTCAAAGAAGAAAAGGGAAAAGCAAGGTAGTTAGAGAGGTAGATATAGGAGTAGGAGAATCTAGTGTAGAGAGAGTAGATAGTTTAGGAAATTCTGCTAGAGTAAGTATAATGGCTCAGAATCAACCCAACCCCCAAAACAGAAACATAAATGAAAATCAACCGGGGAATGGTAATAATAGAAGAAATGGTGAAGAGGAGAGAATAGGGAAGAATAATGGTAACAATAGAAGAAGGACTATTAGGGAAGCCACAACCTCTGATGTGAATTACGATCAATTTACTGCTGCTTGCCCTAATTATGATGTTAATTTTGAAATTAAAGGATTACTGATTAATTCTCTTCCTAAATTTCATGGCTTGCCAGGAGTAGACCCATACATCCATTTGCAATCACTATCGATGATATGCCAGAGCATGAAACCAGTTGGGGCCTCGCTTGACCAAGTTATATGGAAGGTATTTCACTTATCATTGGAAGGGAAGGCAAGAGAATGGTTCATGAGTCTTCCAAGGCATGTGACAAATGCATATTAGAGTTGGGGCAATCTAAGAAAAGCATTTTTGGAAAAGTATTTCCCAGTATCTAGAAAGTCATCCATGAGAAAAGAGATATATTCCGCACGCCAAGAGTTTGATTAGTTATTGTATGACTACTGGAATAGGTTTCAAGATCTTCTTTCTCGATGCCCTCACCATCAAATACCTGATGAACAATTAGTTCAGTATTTTTATGATGGGCTGAAAATTCAAGAAAAAGGAATGCTAGATGCAGCTGCTGGAGGATCGTTGATAGATTTGACTGCCGAAGAAGCTTGGGAGCTTATAAAGAAAATGGCTTTGAACCACCAACAATATAGTGTAAGAGACACTAGGGCTGCCCATGAGATTGGAACTTCAAGTACACATATTAGGAGAATGGACACCCTAGAATCAAAGGTTGATTCGTTGGAAAGTAAAGTTACATCACAATTGTCTCTAATCACTGCTGAGTTGAAGAGCTTGAATGCTAACAAATCCCAGTCATCCATGGATTTAGCTACTCCAAGTTGCGAAACTTGTGGGTCAGTAATGCATATCACAAGTGTGTGCCCAAGCCAGTTTGAAGATATATCTGCAATGTATCAAGGGAGACCAAGCCAGAAATGGGATCCCTACTCTAACACTTACAATGAGGGGTGGAAATCCAACCCAAATTTCAGCTGGAGAGGTGAAGAAGCTGTTGGGTAAAGATTTCAAACAGGTGGAGAAGCTAGACCTTCTAGCTCAAACATTCAAAATAGTCAGCAAGCCTTGAGTGTGCCACCAAAAGAGGATACAAATCAGCTCCTACAAAATATGCTGCTGATACTCAAGGAGAAGGCTTCAACCGCCAACCAGTTTAATTCACTAGCCTCACTAATTCAAAAGGATTCCTTAAAGTATGACGCGAGATATGCCTATTTGGAGAAAAGGTTGGAGTAATGGGAGATAAAAGTAGAAAATATAAACTCCTTTGTCACTCAACTCTCCAACAACTTGAGTGAACAACAAGTGAAGAGTGGTGGCTCCATACCTTCGAACACCGTCATCAATCCCAAAGGATTAAATGCCATAAATTTGAGGAGTGGGAAGCAAGTGAAGTTTAATGATGAGGAAGAAGAGGAGAAGTGAGGAGAAGCCGGTGAATTTGAAGAGTTTCCACAAGTTGCTGCAAAGGGGAAGAAGAGTGAAAGTGCTAAAGAAGAGGCATTACTTTTTAAAAGAGAAATTGCCTCACAATAAGAAGAAAAAGAAGATAAAATGACTACAGAGCAAGGGACCAAGAGTTCAAACATGAAAGGAAGCAAGCATGGTTCTACCTCATCCAAAGGTAAAGAGGAAAGCATTGATGAACTCCCTTTTCCCAATTCATATTTAATGACTAAGAAATTAGCTGAAAAGAAAAGTGAAAAGGAAGTTTATGATTTGTTTAGCAAGGTAGATGTTAATATCCCATTCCTTGACTTGGTAAAAAGAGTCCCCACATATGCCAAATATCTTAAGGACCTATGCACCAACAAAAGGAAATTTAGACCAAATGAAAAGGTTCAAGTAAGCTCTAATGTTTTAGCCTTGTTTAAACCCCAAATACCAGTGAAGTGTCAGGACCCTAGATCTTTCACCATCCCATGCATTATAGGTAAAATAACCATAGGGGGAGCATTGCTAGATCTAGGGGCCGTAATTAATGTAATGCCTAAATCTGTCTATCAAGCTTTAGGAGTAAAAAATTTAAAGCCTACATCTGTAGTACTCCAATTAGCGGATAGAATGATTAGGTATCCAGACGGGGTAGTTGAGGACATCTTAGTAAAGGTCAAGGACTTAGTTTTTCCTGCTGACTTCTTTGTGCTTGATATGTCTAATGAATCCATGCATGAGTCCACCTTGATAATGGGCAGACCCTTCTTGAGGATCGCTAATACCATTATTAGCATGAAAGAGGGTAGCATATAAATGGAAGTAGGAAAGTAAGATCCATTTTAATATGTATGAGGCCATGAAACATCCATATGAGGACTATTCTCTGCTGAGCATTAATGCTATTAATGTTGCTGTTGATGATGCATGTGCTGAATTGGAAATGGAAAATGAACTTGCATGTTCACATCAATTGTCGTATGCATCATTTGCTGAAAAAGATTTAGAAATTCCTGTTGAACCCCCTGATCCACCGTTATGTTCTTGTAAAACGATTAAAACATGCACTCATCTCATATAGGTTGATAGCATGCTTTCCATGCCATACACACATTCTGTGAATGTCACTGACAAGTGCATGAATGCCTTACCCTATATAAATAGTGATGACACCTCCGGGAGAGGTATTTCATTTGATTTTGCAGGATCATTAAAAAAGACTTCAGCTGAGCCAATTGTACCCGTGCATGCTATGTTTGGAAATATAAAAGATGAGCATGGGCATGCCGAAGAGACTCGTAAACCGCCATGATTCTCAGGTTGTTCCTTCCCTAACATGATCATTTACTGTTATCTGTTGATGATTATTTTGTGAAATGTGAATGATTCAAGTGTGGGGGAGGAACATAGCCAGTAGGATTAGCTTAGTTATTTTTTTCTTTTAGGGTGATTTTCAATTTTATAAAACTCCCTTAACTTGTAATTAGCCTATCTTCAAGAGGTCTGTGCTTGAAAGGGTCTTGCTTGCAATGTTTGAGAATGTGCTTCATGTGTAGTTGAAGTTCTAAGACTAGGTGCTGGTTGTTATATTGTGTTTTTGTATTTCTATCTCTGTGAGTTTTCTTCTTTGTGATGTTTCACCGGGACGAAATAATATTTTCACCGCGGCCAAACTTGTTGTCTGTCAAGTGTGTCCTCTCGGGAAGTGTTTGCCACAACTAACTTTGTTTTTTCGCCACGGCCAACATCGAGACTTTTCGTCTTCTAAGATTTTTCGCCGTGACCAAAAATTGGTTGCGTTGCGGCGAAAAATCACGTCTCTTCGTCTCCCGCTAATTTTCTTTTTAAGTTCTTTCACAATTCTTTTTTTTTATGTTTTCAGAATCGCTCTCCATGCTTTCTCTCTGCCATTTCCAATCATTCTCCGTTGCTGCCACAACTTTTGTGTTTCTCCGCATCGCTACCGTCTCATCATCTAGACTAAGTAATCTAAACCTTCAATCTTCTATTCCATTTCGTTTCCTTTCAATTTCTGTTCAGTGTTTTCGCCGCTGTTGTTATTCAAGTTCTGCAAGTTTCACCACGATGAAAAAGAGGATTCGCCGCGACGAAGTTAATATTTCACCGCGATTAACCCTAATTTTCACCGCGGCCAACTTCAGCTGCAGCTACTTTTTACTTGAGTTAACTTGTGTTTTTATTGTTTTTCTTTTTGATTTTTGTACCTAGCTAGTAACCATGCCTAGAAACAAACTACCTAACGTAGTAGACCCTCTTGTTCCTGATCCTGAACCATCCCAGTCCTTTGAGGACATCTTAGAGTTGACTGAGAAGCGTTCTTTGGTCAAGGAACACTCATTCCCTTTGACCCACACCACTCATCCTTTCATCCACCGTATGATTGAGTCTGGCCTTACCGGCCTTATTCGTGAGCGTACCCAGGGTAACCTTGCATTCATCCATCATTTCTACACTAAATGCCGCCACAAGTCTGCTATCTTTATTAATTGCCGAGGCACTAGGTTAGCGCACTCGGTAAATCGCAGCACCATCCGCACCCACTTCGCTTTGCCCATTGCCGAACGTGATCATTACGTTCAGTTCATGAGCCAGTTTCCTGAGGACACCATTACTGAGACTCTTTGCCTTCCCGGGATGGATTGGCATGTTCCTCGTAGGTCAGAGATGTATATTCGCCATTCTGAGTGTCATCCTGAGACGAAACCCTTTATCCACCTAGTCTACAGTAACATCCTCCCTACCAGCCACTTAGCGAACCTCAGGAAGAAGCAGGCCCTCTAAATTTATATGTTGATGCAGGTGATCGGCTTCGACATATCCACCCTCATATACTCTAGCCTTCGTGATGCCGTCCTCACTTCCAAAACCATGAAGGTCATCATCTTTCCCCACCTGATTTCTGACATGTTCGTTGAGGTGGAGATTCCTGAGTACCCTGAGGACCATCCGTTTGCCCCTGCCCCTGCTTTCATATATGAGAGGATTCGTTGAGCTCCCGCGCCTCAGCCTGAGCCCTACATTGACATAGACGATCTGCTGGCTGAGGATTAGGATGTTCCAGCACCCCAGGCACCAGATGTTCACCTAGCATCTCCAGTTCCTATTACACTAGAGAGCCTGGCTACTGATTTCCAGCAGTTCAGAGTCTCGATTCTTCAGTAGTTTGAGAGGGAACGGAGGTATCGCAGGAGGATGGATGCCTTACTTGCACAGAGCTTGCATTTCCAGCTGCCCCCAGAGGAGGATGATGTCAGTGGTGCAGGACCTTCAGGAGCCGGACCATCTGGAAAGGGCGAAGCAACAGAGGAAACTGAGGAGGAGGAGGCTGCTGCCGAGGTGGATTTTGAGGGCGACTCGGCCATGCAGGGGGAGGACTAGATTTTTATTTTTCTTTTCTGTTGAACTTTTGATACAGTTGTACTAGATGGTTTTGTGAACTTATTTTTCTTGCAACTGTATATATATATGTATAGATGTTTCCTATACTGTTTTCCCGAATTCCGTTGCATGCTTGCATGAATGTCCATTGTTGCTTGCGAATTCCGCGCTTTCTTTGTGATTAAATCTATCCCTTCAATCATTGAGGACAATGTTTGATTTAAGTGTAGGGGGAGATTTAGGATTTTAGTTTTCCAAGCATTACCTTGATTTTTAAAATGCAACTGGAATTTTTGGAAGGTTAAATGTTGGGTCATTTTGCTTAAAACTTTGGAAATTTTCAAGTTTCTTAAAATTTTTTTGAAAATTTTTGAATTACCAGAGGTTTTGAGCTGCATTTTTGTTCTCGGACCATTTTCGCTGCGACCAACTTTGTTGTTCACCACGGCGTAAGCTGTCAAAATAAGGCAATTAACCTCTCGGGTGAGTTTCGCCGCGGTGAAACCACTTGCATCAGAACCACCCTCTGGGGTGTGGTTCGCCGCGACCAACTTATGGTTGCGCTGCGACGAAACTTTAGTGCATATATATATAAAATATATTTAGGTTTTGAATTTTAAATTAAAAGGTTCCTCTTACCTTTATGCCTTTAACACTCCTAAACATATGAAACCATTATTTTCATAGACAATGCATTGGGAAGTTGATGCATGATTTTAAAGAATAAAAGTTTTTAGTTAATTGCATTTTTCGAGTTATTAGCAAATGATAAGCGTAGATGCAGTTATGAATTGACTCTTTGCGTTTTTAATTCTTGAGACTGTTTAATTGAGAAGTTAGCCTTGTCGTGAGGATAATTGGGCCTAACTACATTTGATTAGTATGGGTCTGTCTTGATTTTTAGTGTGGGTCTGTCTTTATTTTTGATCTCTCTAGAACTTGTCTTGATTTTTAATCAAAGTTTTATGATCCAATACTATGTGAAAATGATAGAGGCCTTCATTTCAAAACCCTTTCATTTTGCCCAAACACAAGCCCAACATAATTCATCCATTGTTACCCTTTTGAGCCCATCAATTTTGAAACCAGCATTTGGAAAACTATATTTGTATATGCAAGCATATTTTGATCAAATTGTGGTTCACACTTGTATCTTTTAAAAAAAAATATATAAAAAAAGAAGGAGAGAATTAAAGAGAAAAGTAGTATAAAGTTTGAATATGTATTTCTCTAAAAGTCTTGCAAAGGCATTGATATGATTAGATTCCTTTAATGCTGTGTATTCAAGAATTTATTTTCATTATTTCATTTCATTATCTTTAACCCCCATCATCCATCTCAAACCCCAAAGCCCTCTTGATTCACATTATATTGATCTTATGGTGGAGAGGTAGAATAATTACAAGCCTATGGTAGAGATTTGATTAATGCAGACCATGAGTGAAATTATCCTTACTTAGTGAGCTTAGAGAGAAACACTTCTACCTTTTGAGAGGAAGTCTCTTTTATTCAGTCTTTTGAATTGAACTTTCTCAGGGATCGATTTACTATTGTCTCTACTATTATCCTTGTTAATTCCTTGACAAATGTTTTTACTAAATTCTGTAGTCCTGGATTCATGAGGATACATTCTTAATGCATTGATCATTTTAAAGTTTTTGAAAAGCTTTGCCCAGGAGTACAAAGGTTTAAGTGTGGGGGAATTTGATTGAGCATTATTTGTACTACATTTGTGCTTGCCTTTCCAGAGTTTTTAATTCAATTTTAGCCCTCCATGACCCTTCTTGTGCTTAATTTGAGATTTAGAGTTATTGATCTTGATTAGCTTGATTTTGGGTGCATTTTCCATGAATAATGATATAATTGTGCTTAATTTCCATCATGAGCAAGTGATAATACAAATAATTGCTATTTCATTTCAAGAACTCTGAACAAGATCATGAGGAAGCAGCTCTGGAAAGTTCGCCGCGGCCAAAGTTCAATCAAGTGAGCAAGAACTCTTGGGAGAGGTTCGCCGCGGTGAAACCTCAAGTTCGTCATAGCGAATATCGTGCAGCACTAACTATAGATCCTAGAATTAAGGTTGCCACCTTATTTTATTATCTGACTAATTCAAGATCTAACAATAATTAACTAGATCCTAAAAATAAGGAGGTAGAGAACACACCCATCTACACTTTCTCTCATTCTCTCTACTCACACAACCCTAATCTCATCCCACCTCACCCCTAATCCATCCATGCATCTCCAATCAACCATACGGAGGCCTATTCCACTTCACATGAGTAGCTGAGCATTTCTCTTCCTCTTGCAGATGATGTTGGCCTGAGTTCGATGTTCCGAAAGGGGAGTATTAGTTTTCAATCTATATTTATGTTATGGATTACATAATTGCTGAATTAGGACTTGTAATTTGTGTTGAAATACTTGGTCTCGATCGGGCCAAACTTTGATAATTTGTGTATTGAACTTGCTTTGTGTTTGACGTGGTAGAGTGAAGTCTCATTTCTACCTATTCAATGAAATCTTTGTTGCTCTCTTTTATCTTCCTAGTTGTGCTTGATTTTAGAGGCAATATTGTGTTGAGTTGAATTTTGCACCTTGCGACTTCCGTACACACACTAAGTGTTTTTAAAGGGTTTTATGGAATGGAGTTCATTACATGGAATTTCTGACCCAGTGAGTTGTTGGGGGTTTTCATTATGAAACTTAGTGCGAAAACTACTACTTTCCCTAATCTTTTGTGAACTATGATAGCCTAATTCATTTTCAAGAGGAAATCCATCATCCAACACTTTTTACATTTCAACTCTGCTTTCACTATTCTACTCAATCCAAAAATACCAAAAAGAAATTTCATTTTGTAATTAGCTTTAGGTAGATAGCAATTTTGAATCAACAACGGTTTTTGTTGCAAAGCGAACCTGAACACAAGCTAGTAAATAGTGGTACATAAATAGCTTCGTAGAGAATGACCCTGGCGTTGCACCCTATAGTGCAATCCTTGGAGATCACAAATCTTTTTGATCCATTTCCATTGCATTACGACGAAGAAAGTTTTATCATGTGTACCAACTGGGTAGGATCAAGACTTTTGTAGGGCCTCCTCTTTTTGAGACATTTACGTGGGAGATGAATATATTTCCATATATTTAGGTTGTGCATACTCTTCATGTTCTGTTGCTCATTTTGGATGTTGATGTATCGTTGCTAATCTGCTGATGTCATTCTATAAATTAGGCATATGCCATCCCGATGGGGGTATTTTGATAGTCATTGTTCCTTACGTGAGAAGTCTCGATTGTGTAGAATATAGTTGATGTTTGAATAGCATTGAGACATCTCCTATCAAAATGGTGGATTATTACATTTATTTTTCTTAATTGATTTAAATCAGAATTTTATTTCAAGGATTATGATTGAGGCTGTTTCAGTTTACTTTTGAAATGGGAACATATAGTTAATTATCTACTATATTATTTTTTAATTGTTGAAAACTATATATGTTATCCAAGATATCCATAGCTTCTTAATTGGGTAAAACAAACATTTCCATGATTTGAGCTTTGGTCTATATAGTTTTAAAGTCGTGTTTTTTGTTCTTGAAGTTTAATTTGTTTAAAAATGTTAGTTTCTATAGTTTCAAAAGGGCATAAATCATATGTTAATACCGTTTAAAATTTATTATTTGTCACTGATATCGTTATTTTTGTTGATGTGACCTAATGATTGAATACTTACATGAACTGCTAACTTGGAAATTAAGAGAAAAGGCCAGAGCTTAAAGCATTAAAACGATTTCAAATGGAAAATGTAATATCCAAAAATTTCTATGCTAGCTGAATGAAATGATAATCCGATAGCTAGGAAATGAAAAGAGAGATCAGAGGTAAATAGTACAGAAAGAAAGACTATAGGCCGGAAATAGTAAAGATAGACCTGGCTTAGTACACGGAGTTCTGTAGGAATTCCAAAGTTAAGAAAAATTGCCCAGAGTGATATGAGGATGGGAAAACCTTCAGGAAAAGGACCCATACGTCATTTAATAAAAGATCAAGGACATAAAGGTCTTTCAGTATCAAAAGTAAGGGCAAAACAGTAATTATAGGAAAAGTAGAGAAAGTAAGGGCAAAATGGTAATTATAAGAAAATTTTGAAGGGCAAGAGAGGAAAGTTAATTATTTGAAATAGCAGGAGCTCTTCAAAAATTTGGAGAAAAATATGAAAAATCCAGTAGATTATGTAGTAATTAATAAAATTATTACCCAGTATATATTTAAGACGATTTTCCC